>SSNR01000135.1:927832-972720 GCA_006937965.1 Callopanchax toddi
TCCCTTCTACGGTCAAATTAGAGATGTTTTTGGCAAACGCGCTTCTTAGAGCCGTTTTTAAAGCCCTTCGCAGTCTAACGACGCGGAATTTGAACAGAAAAACCGTCCGGTCGAGTCGTGTCGACCCGGAGTTTTGAGCTGTTCGGCGGTGGTTAACTCCGTTCTCGAACGGAGAAAATCCTACCTATTTTACCCGTTTATTTATACTAACGGGCGGCGGAGGAATATCGGTATCCGATGACCGTCTCCACCTTATTTGCACGGTTTCCGACCGTGACTTATTTTTCTTCCGTGAAAGCTGTTTGCTTCTAAGGCTAAAAGCCACTCACGGAAGCTAGCGTGTTTCCCTGCAGTGAATCCGACGCTATTTTAGCGGATATAATCTCGCTTTTCAGACGTTGTTAAAGAGTCTGGGTTTAACCGTTAAGGTTTACCGAACGGACAAAAGACAAAACGCACCGAAGTGATCAATTTCGGCGGACGAAAGCGTTCTTTTAACTAGACAGCGAGGCGTCCCAAGCTACCGTTAAACGAACACTGACATGTAAACACAATCACAAAGTGACATAAAAAGTGCTTAAAACACAGAAGAAGAACCCCATGAAACATACAGTACATCCATCATAAGCTGTTATAAAGTTTTAGACTTTGGTTGATAGCTGACGTGGCACTGAAGTTCTTATCTTAGCAGTTTGTTATCTGTTAGCTCAGTTAGCATTAGCCTATAGCTTGCTAAGGTTTATTACCGAAATATTATACGTAGACTTTTATGAATTTAGTTTAAAGGGCTGATTGGATTAGCCATTTAATGTTTAGAACCTGGCCTGGCTCGCCATTTATGTAGCGTAATATAACCTGATTTTATTGTTATAATACGAACACACTTCTGCAAAGTTATTAGCTTAGTTTTGTCGGTTTTAATGCTAATCACTGTTAGCTACCTTCACTAAACTAATGGTTATGCAGGACTTCAGGTTCTTTCTGATTCAAAGGGAAGACCTACGTACGTTATATTTGGAAGTTATAACCCAGAAGCAGACTTAGACTACAGTCATTTTATTAAGAAAACAGATTGAACGAACAGACAGATATGAGGTAGATGGTTGCATCTTAAGAGATTCTTCTGATATTATTAAGCTGAGAGTTAATGACGAGAGCCCGTGAGATATTTATATCTCTAGGGAGTCAGAGCTAGTTAGGAGGAGAACTGAGCTAAGTTGAAAGGAGTGTTATTTATCAAGAGCCTCAGTTTACCCAGATCGGAGTTGATACCTGCTAAGACCGCTCCAGATCGCCTCGGCGTGAGGTGGAGGTTCGTCGGTGTGATCGTTGATCTGACGAACCTCAGAGTTATCCCCGGTGAACGTAACGTTACCGCAGGCACGGAGGAGTCTGTCGAGCCGGTCTAGCTGGTCCATGGTCGGCGGGCGCAGAGGCTAACCGGCTTTCCCATGGCAGGTGAAAAGAAGCAGACAGATGGTGTCTGGCTTCTTAGCCGGAGCAATGTCCTCGACCGGTGAGGCTGGTTTACCCACGAGCTCGGTCGGCATCAAAGCCTTCCGTGTAACGGAGGAAAACGGAGGCTGTGTTCTCTCGTGTAGGTTGAACGAGAACTGTTTAGCTTCCAGACAGGAAACCGGACAGAGGGAACTTTGGACGCGTGGCCCAATGGGGAAAGAGTTACCAAGTCACGTGGTTCTCGTCATTAAGGAAGCCCAGGAAGTTAGATGGATTATTAATATGTTTTAACCTTTTAGCAAAAGTAGAAACCATAAAATAATACTGATGCAACATCAACATTCATGAATACTGGAAGAAAATGAATTAATCACATTAAGACATTTCTGGACAGTGGATTAAAGGTGGTGTCTTTTAGAATGAGACATCAAAGAGTTCTTAAGTTTAATTATTAATTAAAGGAAATCTTCTTAGTCTTCCGACACGACCGGGTCCTGGAAGGAATGTTGATTCAGGTTACAACATAATAAAAGAGTCATTTTAATCCAAGTTATTGGGACAAAAGATGAGTTATTGTATTGATGAACCAGATGTCAGAATTCAGAGATAGTAACGCCTTTGCCGGTGTAGGTACCACATCTGCTCGGGCTGCCAGATCGGCTCGGGGTCCTTCGCCTGCTGATGATATCACAGACGATGATTGGCTGGACGTACAACTACGACAGTTACGTAACCACGTCCGTAAAATTTACGTCAGCACGTCGACGCTGAAGGTTTTGATTGGTCCGAAGTCGGGAAAAAAAAAAACACGTTTGTAGTCCATTGTTGTTGACAGGATGGACAACTTGTACGAAGAAATCCAGCATTACCTTTCAAAAAAGTGACTTAGCATGTATCTGCTGCATTAATTATCAACATTTAGCATTAGTTTTGCACTTAATGTCCTTAACCATTTCACAGCTTTTAAATATAGGGGAAAAACGTTCCATCTTTTAAAATTAATTTACAAATTTGCTACAAGTTTTTCAAAGTGAGTGGATCTGTTAAGACATTAGATAGATTTTTAGACACTATTTTATAACAAAACAAACCCTAAAAACTAAACTAATGAAAAACTACAGCTAAACCACTTAACCAAATTTCATTGCATATTTATTTTTACTACTGGAACACCTCTATAAGAAAACCGGTCTCACTGTTCAGTCAAATCCTCAAACACCACACCACAATGTACAAAACAGCCTGCAGTAACGCCCGCTCCAAGTTCTACTCCGACATAATCCACTCCAACTCCTCCAACCCCCGCACCTTATTCTCCGTTTTCAGTAAATTATCCCGACCTAAGGACATCACCACCTTCACACCACTCAAATGCAATGACTTCCTGACCCACTTCCATTCTAAAATTACATCCATTCACAGCCAGCTTGATTCTTCTCCGTCTGCCTGCTCTACCTCAGAACCCAAATTCAGTCCATTACTTACACACAGTTTTTCTACCTTCACACCTCTCATCCCATCCAACACTACCAAGCTCCTCTCCTCCATGAAATTCACCACCTGTCATCTGGACCCCATCCCATCCCCCCTTATCAAAGCATGTCTCCCTGCTGTCAGCCCTCTCATCACCGACATCATAAACACCTCCCTCACCACTGGATCTGTCCCACCGTCTCTCAAACTCGCCTCCATCACTCCCATCCTGAAGAAACCCGGTCTGAACCCAGACATTATGGACAATTTCAGACCCATCTCCAACCTCCCACTACTCTCTAAAATCCTGGAACGTTCAGTCACCACTCAGCTCCAGCAATATCTACTATCCTGCCACCTTTTTGAAACATTCCAATCTGGTTTAATTTAATCACTGACAAATAAATATTTTTCCAAATTCAAAGTTTATTTACAGCAAAAATAGAAACAATAGAGAATAGCTTGAACAAATGTAAAAAAAAAATGTTTTAATAAAAGTTCAAAAATATCCTAGGGTCAGACTGCTCCTTTCAGCAAGCAGGTTGGAGATGAGTTGCTGTAGATGCAAGAAGGGGAGCTACAACACAAATAGATGTTATATCATGTTTTAGATTTACAGCTGACATGTTCATAATATCCAGCTCAAGATCTATAAAAAATAAAATGTGTAGTCAAAAAATTGAGTAAAAAACATTTAATGAACATTTTATTTATCTAAAGGCTTTTCTTCTAACATCAATTATTTTTGTTAGACCTTCATCATCCAGGATATATTCCTGTGAGCTAATTTTGTGTGTCATATTGTCTTCCTATTGCATTTGCCTGCAGAAGTGACTGCAGTATCCTGGATGAGGGCTTTCAGAGTAAAATGCTTGCAGTACTCCTCTTTTTCCTGTCCCAACATATCCTGTAAAAGAAATAATGAAAATCTTACTGATCGAAGACCACTACACTCTGTATGTGGTCTATGACTAGTTATGACATAAATACTGTATGTCATGACATAAAATCAAGAGCATGTAGTGTTAGATGTACCAGGAGTGCTGTTTTTATATAGCTTTCCACATTCACAGCAGGTCTCAATGTTGTACATGGCATAGAATTCCTTTCTGTGTGACGCAGAAAACCTGTTCCATGTGGCAATACCTGAGGAAAACAAAGTGAGAAAATTGCCATGGAGCTCTTGGCAAAATGCATAGACTATAAACAGTATTGTATACCATTGTACCCTTAATTAAACCACTTACTGTCAAGCCACAGAAAATGTGCACGTCTCCTGAATGAGATAGAGGACACGGTTTCTCTGAAGGTGGTGCATACAAGAGCCAGTGTTAAATATGCTTCATCTCCTTCCTGGAGGATCACTTCTTTCAGGATTTCGGAGAGCACTAAAGCTGGCAACTGTAAAATATAGGTTAGGCAAAAAAAAACAACAACATTAAATATGTCATACTTACTGTGCATAATTTTATTTTTATTTTTTTTGCATAGTACCTTTGGTAAGAATCAGAGGGCACTTCACAAGCACAATAAAAAATGAGAATAATGAAAGAAAGAAAAAAGTCTGATAAAGACAGAGTAGATAGAAACACCAGCATGAAAACAAGCTGGTGAGGAAGAAGCATTTTAACTAGGTCACACTGGGGGCCACAGCAGCAAATAATCTGTCATCTTTGGTCTTTAGCTGAGATTACCTCCAATATGAAGCACCTGTTGGCCTTTCCAAACTCAACCTACAGAGGAAAAACATATCAATATAGATTTAAATCTTTTTTTCCTAATTAGTCTATCATAAACAGAACCATGCCAATAGGTGCTTTCAACACGCCCACCTCATTGCCCCTCTTTCTGGCCTTTGGGATCCTGTATATTGGCTGGAGTGACCCTTGGAGCAATGCTTTTGCCTCATTAGTCCAGTATGCAAACCTAAGTCCATGACTGTTGAGAGATATATTGATGACAGAATAAAATAGTGAAGTAACGAAGTAATCTTGTTGTAAGTTACAGTAACTGTTGTTTTACCCATCAGTCTGGAACCGCTGCATCAGACTAATGCACCACCATTTCCGGATGTGTGCCATGTCCCTCTAAAAGAAAAAAATTTAAATCATCACTCAAAAGGGTAAATCACTTTAGAGCTTATGCTTAGCCTTGATAAAAAGAAAGAATGTATATATGGCATCTAATTTATGATCCTCTTTTATACTTTCTCCTTTGCAGAAAAAATACTGACCTCAGTGAAGGAAAATGGAATGCCAGTGGCCATGCTGAGTGCATACTGTGAAAGCAAAAGATATATTCAGATTTGGAAGTTGAAAATAATACACAAAAATTTAGAATAGAGACTAGAAAATATTTTACCATCAATATGAAAATGCCGCAAGAGTTCCCAGTGTTTTGTTGAGGAAAACCCTGTAAGAATGTGTTGGGTATAAACAGTCAGGATCAAATCAGCTAAACAGACATGTGCATCAAAATACTATATCAATTCACTAGGGTACCTCAATGTCTCTTCCAAACTTTGTTGTCCACTTGCCTGGAGCAATGCGATGAGCTAGGTCACTGTCGAAATCACGAGAAAGACAAATGATCAACCTCATACTTGCATTCATGTTAAACCAAAAAGCCACTGAACAGGGCTTAACCAAGACAAAAAATGTTTTTATTGCCATTGAAGGAGGCTCAACTTTAAAACAGCCTTTGAACGAGGCTTTATGATTATTTTTATTCATGCAAAATATTGAAATTCATAGTATCCTCAAGCAGACATGATCTTTGAGAAGCAATGGGTTAAAATAAATTTTTGTAACTTTCCAGATATAGCCAATGAGTTGTGTACCCGTATTTTAGGAATACTATGAATTCTGTGGAATTCCTAAACTGAACAAGCCACAGAACAGGGCTGATTGTTATGTAAAAAACCTAAAGATGGTATGGAAACAACTGTCGCTAAAGCCATCTGGTTTGAGCGAGTCCAGCAAAAAAAGCTCTCTCTTTGCTGGCTTCAGTACCTGTGAACCATTTTCAAAACAACTAAAATTAGATAAATGTAGAGAATAAATTGAGTAAAAATGTAGTTAAGACTGCTGAGAAAATTTCAAACAGACTCACGCAAAGCAAATAGTGGTCAGGTTTTCCAGGCTGTCGACTCCAGGCAGGGATGATTATCAGATCTTTTGAAAGGATGTCACCCTGGTATTCAAAGAAGTGAATTAGCAGAATTGTGTCAAGCTATGTCAAGAAACACAGCTGATAACAAGAAATAACTTACAGGTAGAACAGTCATTGGGTCGTGCATCTTTGATTTCCATGTTGGAACAACATACATGTCTGCAATGTGGACATCTTTTCCCTACATTGATAAAAATGACATAAATTACACATCCATAATGGGAAATTGGATTACAGTACAGCTATGTGTTATTGTTCAGAATACACCACTTGAAAAATAAAAATGATGAGGGCCTCCTTCTACAAGGGCATAATGTTGGTTTAAATACACAACAAAAACGTACATGTCTTTGGGCAGCGTCTTTGAGAAGTCTGAAGCATGCGTTTCCAATCTGCAACACAGCAAGAGAAGTCAGTACCTTTTGGATTCCTCTAACCTAATACAACAGCTTTCATACACCTACATTGGCTTCCATACATCGAGGAAGGCCCAAGCTCCAGAAGTCTTCCCGTGTCAGACAGACATCCCCATCCTTGACAACAATCTCTGCTCCAGATCTGGTTTTATCAAGCACATAGTCGAGCTAAAAAATAATAAATAGCAAAACAGACTTTTAAAAATTGAAAACAGAGAAGGCATTGTGAATTTTATACTGTACACATTCAAATTTTAATTTACAGCAGACACATAAATACCTACGAGCATGGCTTGAACTGGATGGATACTCTGTAAATATCCCTGACCGGGCCAGTAATCATGGTCATGACGAGCCTGCTGTGTTGCCAGTTGGCTTGAAATTGGCTCCTGTATAGCTGTTGGTAGTAAAAAACACTTGCAAGTTATAATCTTTTGCAGTTTAAAAACAATAAAACATCTGAGTGTTAATAGGTTCTGTTCCTTACTATAGCCAAGCCATACTGACTGACTAAACTGCATTTAAATATTCACCTTGGAAGCTGTCACCTTGAGTGGTTGACATTTCTGGCTCTTTGGACTCTGAAGAGAAGAGTACAGTATTATGCAAGTATCACAGACCTACTCTGACTACAGTGTGTCTTTGTATGAACAATCAGAATACCTCTAAATGTAGGCCTGATGAAAGGCTTTAGCTGTGAAACATTTACATTTTGCTTCAACTGAGACCCCGTTGTGCTCAACAGCGTCACCACACCCTTCTCTGACATTGAGGCAATAGGCTTTATGCACAGAGTACTTAGTAGAACTTCCGGTTTAAAATTACCTCGCGGGACCATTTCCGGTTCCATTTGAAACGTGAAGATTTCCAGAGTTAGAGTGCATTTCCAGCTAAAGATATTGTTTATAATCAAAACGAGTAATAGTATAGTATAGTACAGAATGATATATATATTATAGCACTAAGAAATGAAGCCATCATATAAGTATCAGCGGACGGGAAGCCTCGACAGCTGAACACTGCTGTGTTCCGTTGTGTACCGCATCAGCTGAATAGAATTCATCAGTCCGTTTCCACACATTTCCACTGAATAAATAACTACAAAAAGGAAGGATTGTGAACTTAAGAAGAGAAAACGTGATCATTTCTAACCACACCGTGTCTGCAGTCCACACTTTGCAGCACAGTAGTCAAAGAGCCAAGTGGAGGAGGCTAACGGAGGAGGCTAATGGAGGAGGCGCGGCGCCGTTCGTGTGTTATTTCACTGGAACAACTATTCTTTTGGTGAATGAAGACTTGGTGTTTGATAACGTACAGCTAGACCAGAGAAAGTTGAAAGTTGGGAAGCAGTTGGAGCCCACGATCACGGCTATATAGATCTGTCTCACTGTTTTTTGATGATGGAAGCTACGAGCTAACGCTGTTAGCTTACCTTCAATTTCATGAATAAAGCTGGTTATATACAGCTTAAAGTCCTTCACCCGCTTGCTCGCAGACGTCTCTGTGTGTTTTTCAAAAATTCGGTGGACATCGTTTACCGTGATGCGCGGCAGATCTTGAAGAAAACGGGTAAAAAAATCAATTTTGTCCAGTTTGTGTGGGAACAGCGTTGAACCGGAAGGGAGCGGCAGCCTCTATCGCAACCAGGAAGTGACCGTGCATAAACCCCATTACATATGGCCCAGACCAGTTGGCTTCCAGTCGCCCTCCTTTTCGGCCTTCCTTTCTTTTGTTTGATTTCATGACCTCATCACCAACTTTAAAATGGAATGATTTCATGTGACGTCTTTTTTTTGTCTCATATGTCTTCTTTTGTCTGTCCTGTGCATGTTTTATGTTCTGGCAAATCTGAGAAAATATAAAATGCCCATAATAAAGTGTTGATTTAAAACCTAACATGATATTTTTGGTTCTTATATTGATATTTTTCAATTTTACCATCACCTTTGCATGCAGATCAGCAACTGCTGCAGTCTTCGCTTCCAAGTGATCTTCCGTCTCCTCTTCGACAACAACACATTTGTTACCCCCATCTTCTTGTGTGATGTTAATCACACCAGGTGTGCGAGGGTGTCTTCCAAACAGAGCAAAATACGGTGTGTACTTGGTTGATCTCTGATAAAAAAAAATACAACCAACAACACTTAACAGTCTACCTGGTGAACAAGATTCCATCACACATTGCAACATAATATTACCTGTTTAGATGTGTTGATGCCTGCCACAATTCCCCTTAAGTAAATGTCCCAATCATTTTGATCCTCTCCACAGTATTTAGCAAGCGCAGTTTTTATATTGCGGTTGGTGCGCTCATCCTGTCCATTGGCTTGGGGATGGTAGGCTGATGTAATGCAGTGTTTGACATTCAAAGCCTCAAAAACACCACGGTTGACCTGCAGACACATTAGTGTATGCCTTGAAAAATACAGTATTACTCATTATAACAAAATAATTTGTTTAAAATACACTGCTTTAAAGTCCATTATTGTACCTCATATACAAATTCTCGTCCTTGATCGGTAATTATCCTCTCTACCAGTCCAAAGTCAAGAAGAATGTTGACAATTTTTTTTGACACTTCGGTTGCACTTTTAGTGTAGAGGGATTTTGCCACAACCCACTTTGTGAAAAGATCTGTGGCTGTAAGAATAAACCTGGAACATAGAATGCAGATGGTTTTAAACATAGATTGCATGAATGTCATGTTATCTGTCTGTTTATATCCAAACAATTTGCATGTTCAAACTTTCAAAGTTACACTTGTAAGACAAAATCCTATTAACCTTTTGCCCTTTGCAGTGGTAGGAAGGGGACCAATCAGATCTATCCCAAGAACACTCCATGCTTCCTGAACTTGAATTGGGTGAAGGACAGGTGCAACAGTTTTTACTGTTTCATGCTGCTGACAGCGGGGACATTCATCAACCTTTAAAAAAGTATATTAAATTAATTTAGGTTAATTTTTTGACACATATCCAAATTATTTGGAGCAATGTAGTGATGACATTTAAAATATATCACAATTGACATAGAGCTTATCGATTCTAATGAGCATGGCAAAATTTATATCCAGAAAAGCATTATAAAATAAAAAAAAACAAAAATCCAAAACTATTACCCATTTTTTGACATCATTCCGTAAGGTTTTCCAATGGTAGGATGCTGACACTTTTTCACATGTACGGCGTCGGCCAGGATGACCTCCACTGCCAAGGTTGTCATGGCAAGTCCTCAATATATCGCAAATTTGCGACTGAAACACGACCAAGCGGAGTTTGCCCTGGTAGTTGTAATACAACTGCTCATCTAATGCACCAGGAAAATACAACAGTCATTTAGAGTTTAAGTACAATAACTGGTTGCACCTTCAGAAACACAATAGGATTCATATATTGCAATTTTTGTATTCAAAGAGTCGCTAAAATCAACATTAAATCACAATTATACTTACCTTTAATTGTGTAACTTTTCGATGCCTTTCGAATGGTGGCCTTTCTGCTCACGGGGTTTTGAGAGGCGATGGTCAGGCTGTGATAAGTCGAATTTAAAAGATAATGCTGGATTTCTTTGTAATAGTTGTCCATCGTGTCTACAACAAAGAAGGACAAAACCGCGAGTTTTGTTCGACTTCGGACCAATCAAAACCTTCAGCGTCGACGTGCTGACGTAAATTTTACGGACGTGGTTACGTAACTGTCGTAGTTGTACGTCCAGCCAATCATCGTCTGTGATGTCATCAGCAGGCGAAGGACCCCGAGCCGATCTGGCAGCCCGAGCAGATGTGGTACCTACACCGGCATTACAGCAATACTCAGAGACATGGCCAAGGTAAGAAAGGCTGAAAGACGACCACCACTGAACAAGACACACAAGCTGAAACGTCAGGACTGGGCCAAGAAATATCTCCAGACTGATTTTTCTAAGGTTTTATGGACTGATGAAATGAGAGTGAGTCTTGATGGGCCAGATGGATGGGCCCGTGGCTGGATTGGTAAAGGGCAGAGAGCTCCAGTCCCACTCAGACGCCAGCAAGGTGGAGGTGGAGTACTCGTTTGGGCTGGTATCATCAAAGATGAGCTTGTGGGGCCTTTTCGGGTTGAGGATGGAGTCAAGCTCAACTCCCAGTCCTACTGCCAGTTTCTGGAAGACACCTTCTTCAAGCAGTGGTACAGGAAGAAGTCTGCATCCTTCAAGAAAAACATGATTTTCATGCAGGACAATGCTCCATCACACGCGTCCAAGTACTCCACAGCGTGGCTGGCGAGAAAGGGTATAAAAGAAGGAAAACTAATGACATGGCCTCCTTGTTCACCTGATCTGAACCCCATTAAGAACCTGTGGTCCATCATCAAATGTGAGATTTACAAAGAGGGAAAACGGTACACCTCTCTGAACAGTGTCTGGGAGGCTGTGGTTGCTGCTGCACGCAATGTTGATGGTGAACAGATCAAAACACTGACAGAATCCATGGATGGCAGGCTTTTGAGTGTCCTTGCAAAGAAAGGTGGCTATATTGGTCACTGATTTGTTTTTGTTTTGTCAGAAATGTATATTTCTGAATGTGGAGATGTTACATTGGTTTCACTGGTAAAAATAAATAATTGAAATGGGTATATATTTGTTTTTGTTAAGTTGCCTAATAATTATGCACACCTGATATAGGATGTTGATGTCATTAGACCACACCCCTTCTCATTACAGAGATGCACATCACCTGATATGCTTAATTGGTAGTAGGCTTTGAGCCTATACAGCTTGGAGTAAGACAACATGCATAAAGAGGATGATGTGGTCAAAATACTCATTTGCCTAATAATTCTGCACTCACTGCATATATATATATATATATTAGAGGTGGGCATAGATACATTTTTTAAATCTAGATTAATCTAGATTAAAATGACTCATTTGAATTCTGCCAAAGGGTTCATAATACCGTATGTATGCATGAGCATGAGGCTGAAGAATCGTGATACTTCAAGTCTAGAGTTTAAGGTTAGTAACAGCTGATCCACTGTTTGGATCAGCTGTTACTAACCTAACAAGAAATACTAAACCTGTCAGAACTTCCCTCAGAAACCCAGACCTGAGTCACAAACCAGAACCTCCAGATGAGCTCTGAGCTCATTTTAACAACCTCTGATGGTTGATGAAGTAATCAGGATGAATCATTTTAACACTAAAACACATTGATCTGTCATCAGAGGTCTGTCTCCTTTAACTTACAGCTGTTTTCTAAGGCTCACTCTGTTTTAATAGTTTTACTGTAGAAACCTTCTCATCTCCTGACAGTAAAGGATTACATTTAGTTTACAGGTCACCTGATTAAAGCATCAACTCTCTTTTTTACCACATCAGATAACTTCAAAATGATTTTTTTTCACCTGTCAAAAAGTGATTGTAGCTATCTGTAAGGGATTAAATCTGCCTTCAAATGACTTTATTTCTCTACTGTTAATTCCACATTATCCTATAGGGCTGTTTCATCATGTTTTTGTTAAATAAAACCACTTTGGGGGGATTTAAACATTAATATGAGTCTCTGAAAACTAAAGACAAACCTCTGATAAAGTCATTGACAGATCAATGTGTTTTTGTTTGATTTGTTGAATGTTAAGCTGTCGCTGTCAGTTATGCTGAGAAAAACGTGTTTGAGCAGTGCACGCTGCCACATTCACTTTATTAACGAGAGGCGCGTGCACCACTGAGACTGTCGGCCTGGAACCCAGACAGCCAGTCCCTACCTGTTGATGAGGAGCGTGGTCGGAGTTCTGCGTGAACTCTACCAAGTAGCTGCTGCGGGTTCCGAACCACGTACGGTCCAGTTCAGGAGGAGGGAGCGTATGCCGAGGTTGGCGCGGGCTTAGCTCCAAAGGGGCACTCGTGCGACTCCCGCACACACCTCCTGGTCCAAGTGAAGGAGGCGAGTCTCCCTGGTGCGAATCTCCCAGGCGTGGGACAGGTCCCCTGGTCCAGGACCTTGGATCGAGAGGTGCTTGCTGAAGGTGCGCCTCCTTCACTGGGACTGAGGGACCGGATCCTAGATTTGCTGCGGGTCCAGACTCCGGAAAGACCCAGGAACTTAATTTAGATTAAAGGCGATATTTTTTTGTTGCGCGATAAAGAGTCTGGCAATAACGCAGCGCGTTAATGCTGTTAGCGGCCCACCACTAATATTTATATAAACTGTTTTTAGTCTAGTGGTTTTGGCGTTCTGTAGACCAGAGGAAAGGGGTGAAAGAGTGATAGTGGGTAAGAGGGGTCCTGCTCTCAGGTTCCTTTCAATGCGTGTTCCAGCAGGAACCCCTTAGATCCGGACTATCTCTCCGTCACACTGACAGCGCTGCAGCGACTGGTGCCGTTTGGAGCACTTCTGTGTATTCGTGATGCGTCAACATGTGATCACCAAATAAAAATGTTTAAGTTACATATTCATGTATCTGCTGTGTGTCTGATGTCCAGACGAGGACATCAGTCTCTGTATCAGACAGCTGTGGCTCAGGTTGAAGGACAGCTGTCTGTTTTCAGCTTCTTTACCATGTCATCATGTCCTTGGCTGAGACAGGAATCCCTCATTGTTCCAGATCTGTGAATCTGTGAAGGGCTGTATCAGTTCAGTCTGCTTACTGTGAATGTACTTAATATGTTGTGTAAGACATATATTTATTAAATGTATAAGTTTTTTTTCATGCATTAACAATTCACCAAAGACAGTAATTGGCATTAAAGCTAAACTGTGAGTGTTTAAATTGATTGCGCTCTGGTATTTTTAAATTAATGAATAATTCAAAGAAAATGAAATGGAGTTCTGATGATAACCTAACCAACCTGTGGAACTGGTTTATTGGTGCATGAATGCAGCACCTGGTGACCTGGAGATCATCAGATTCAGTGTGTTGTGGCATCCATGATGGTGAAGGTTCATCGTGAACATCGTGTGTGCTGCATGTGTTTGTGGGTAAACTCTCAGTGACCTGTCTGGACAACCTCTCCTTTCCCTGATTAGAGGACAGCAGTGTGGGTAATGAGAGCACAAGGTTCTAGCTGCAGTTTTAATCTTTATAAAAAGCGTCACCCGAGTCCCCTGTCCCACAGGAAGGAGATTAAATGCTTCTTCACATTAGTAATGTCAGCACAAAATGATTATCTATTCTGAATAATTTATTCTTCAGCCCAGCATAATTTTCTTATCTCCCCCTCTTTTACTCTGCAGAAGGTAAATGGCTGTTAGTCTCCACAAAACCTATAGATCGTTGTTTCCATCAATCAATTAAAAAACACTTACCTCACACTCAACATGATTTATATCTTGTTAATAGAATTGTCTCACTATATCCCTGTATTATTATAGTCCTTATTCCATTAGCTGTTTGCTTAATGCTTTTTTCAAGGCTGACCTCCAGCAGCATGGAGATAGAGGGAGACAGCATGGAGATAGAGGGGTTCAATACTGGCCAGAATACTGAACCTTTTTCTGGGAATGTTGTAGGTCAGGGCAGCTGGAGGACTCTGGACATGGAATTCTAATTGCTTTTAGCCGTTCCAAAGACCTCATCTTTTCATTAGTCCTCATTTACTTCTGTGGCATTCACTTAAAACACCTCCAGATCTTTGCGTACAGAGATGTGTTTGAACCTTTATTCCTGCTTTAGCTCCTAGAAGTCTGGAGCTGATCAGTGGTCAGGTTAGAATGAATGTAAAGGTAAAAGAACGTTGGTCCATTTTGTTTTGTACACCATGTCTTACTGTATTGCTGCAGCATGTTGCTGTATTATGAACAGGTCCACTTATAATCAGCTGTTTGTTGTAAATGAGTTTGATAATAATTGGCTGTGGGATCTGGAGATTCTTTAGAAAGTATAGTTGTGTTTGTAGGCCTGTCATGACTCTGTCCACTAAACGTATTGAACTAACTTGTTCGTCACAGCCTCCATCAACATCAGCAGAGCAAAAACATGAAGCTCTGCCTCTGATTGGCTAGAGCTGGTTGCCTTCGTTAGTTGGATTGGTGAGTCCTAGGTAACACAACCAAACTAGTCTGAGTCTTGGACCAATGGATGAGTTAATCTATTAACAATGTCAGGAAAGAAGTGAGTAAAAATAGAAAATGAATAACAAAAACTGAGGAAAAGAGATTATACTGTATAACAGGCTGATTGTTTTAAGGTCCGGCCATGTTTTTGTTAACTTATAAGTATATTTTTGGAAGCTAAAATTATTTAGCATAAAATGCAAAATAATTCATTTGTACAAATTAAGTGACCTTATTGTATGGCTGCAGGTTCGTTTAGGCTTGTTTTTTAAAACCTGCTCTCTTGTTTCTCTAGTGAGCTCTGCCATCACTGGTTATGAAACTGTCTTCTCTCCTCTTCTGACTGCTTTCTGGAGCTTCAACACCTCAACCACCTAGAGGTTCCACCAATTAGAACTAAAGACGAGTCTTCGCCATCTCTTGATCTGTCAGTGTGTTTACATGCAGTCTAGAAAACCGAATTACTGCCTTAAATCAACTTAAGTTGGTTTTTAAAACTGCACGTAAACACGTTAGTCCGGCTTAAGTCAAACTGGATCTAATTGAGCTAAAGCACCCAGATAATGCGGTCGTAGCTCGATTTCCTCCTCCATGTAAACAGCTTAGTCGAGCTAATGCCGGCTGGGCGCTCCTTCTCCGTGAGTGACGACACCGCAGAAGTGGGAATACAAACAAATCAGTAGCGGTAAAAGACGATAGCAGCAAAAACAAATGGACAGCTTGCCAGTGCTGAGTACACGAAGACGGCTGATCAAATTTGTGACCAATAGAAGCGTTTAAAACAAGAGTTTTTAAACGCTAAGAAAACAACCAGCAGAACACCGACATGAAAGGGCGCATGTCGCCCCCTATCGTAGCGGAGTGGAACGAACTTTATTTGAGAGTTTGGCTTTTTAACAGACATGTAAACTAGGATAAAGGCTCCCAGTTTATTAACATAAGATCGACCTAGACCGATCTAGCTCGACTTAGATGTGCATGTAAACGCACTGACAAAGTGCTTCTTCTTTATAAAAGTATGTGTGTGTGTGTGCGTGCGTGCGTGCATGCATGCGTGCGTGCATGCGTGTGTGTGTGTGTATGCGTGCTTTTTTCTGCATGTAAAACATCATAAACAGAAGAATTGATTTTTACAAAACTAAATCACCTTTACAGTGGATCAGGCAGAAGATATCCGAGGCAAGCAGCTGTAAACTACAGCATTAACTGCTCATATTCAGTCAGTCTTGAGATCAATCTAAACTTTAATCTGGGAGTAGTTTAGCGCAATAATCCAGACCCAGAAATGTCTAAAGTTAAACTAGAAAACAAAAACCTGCTTGGCTGGAGAAGCAGTCAGTTTCTGTGGACACATTAAAGGAGCAGAGGACAGGATGAACAAACGAAACTCATGAGTGACGCACCCGACGATGTGAGTAACTGCTGCCCGGCACGGGAGGGTGCTCAAACTCTTCACTAAAGACGCACACTTCTTCTTCTTCTTCTTCTTTGGCTTCTTATGGCAGTTGGCACGCAACTTTAAAGTGCATTACTGCCACTTACTGCGTACATTTTCTTCACATTTTGAAGCTGTTGAGAATGTGCAAGCAGTGTCAGTTGACGTTACATCTGTAGGACAGCGCAGGAAATTTGGGACCAACTGCAGCAAATTTTACAGCTCACAGCCTGTTGAAGACAATGGAACGATACATGGGTGGCCTCATTCTTTTTAGTTTAAAATGCTTCATCACCCATTAACTTAAAAAAACTGAACATGCATGCTTTTTATTTTTTTTACAAATCCTGCCCCCTGCTCCTTTACACGACTTTTTAAATCTAGCTGCTGTTTTGTTGTCTTTTAGCAGAAAGAGCATCAGTGGTGTCCAGCAGACTGACCAGACATCTCTGTATAATTTTCTCTCTAAGTAGATGAAAAAAATTGATGCAGATGTACATTAAACATTTATAAAATATATTACAATTAAAAAGGAAAACGGTTTACTAAACTCATAAAGGAAATCAGTGGAGTAAACTGTAAACAGACATATTTTAAAGTAAAAGCTGCAGCAAGTCTGCTGCTACATTCATTTCAAATCATCTTTAGCTGGGATTTACTAACCAGTACCAGATTTCACAGGCGGTTTTTGTAGTTGTTTTGTCCTAAAATGACGCATTTTACAAAAAATTGCGATCAAAGTTGTAATGTTCTCCAAGCATTTTTTTGTTTTAGGTTTTATTTTGTTTATTCACACACAGTCAACCTCTTTACACACACTGTACGTGCTGTGTTTCTACTACAAGATGCGGTAATCTCCATGACAACAGCACTGACAGCCTGTCTCAGCGTCACTCAGAAGCGTGAGCGACTCGCTTTACTTTCACTTTCGATGGTTAACTTCAAAGGTTCACTGGTTCAGCAGAGTTTAGAAAAGAGAAGAGGTTCCTCATGAGCATTGGATACAAACGTCCCATGTATTAATTGTGTGTTTCAAAAATGAACAACATTCAAAGGAGTTCCTGTTAGTTAACGCTGACGGTCCTTTATTTTAAATTTTCTCACATAATATCAAAACCGCTGACACAGCACACAGTTTAGGACACAGATCAGTTTATCTCTCTGGCTTTATAAATCTTATATTGTCCAAATCAAACTCACATCGTCTCTTTCAGCCACAGCCTCTGTCATACCTTCTCGTGTCTGAGGTCCCCTTTTTTAAGCAAATCTCCTTACAGATTCAGCTTTTTAAAAGTTCATGTAGAGCAACGACTTTTGTCTTTTGTCTATATTCAGAAAGCTCCACTCCACAGAAACTGCTCTACTAAAAGTCTCTAGTGACATTTTGATGTCAGCTGACTCTGGAGAATCCACTGTCGTGGTTCTCCTGGATCTTTCTTCAGCATTTGACACCGTAGACCACAGTGTTCTAATTAACAGGCTTCATTCATGATACTGTTGGTGTTTCTGGTGTAGCCCTAGAGTGGTTCAAGTCCTACCTTTCAGGTAGAACTTTTAGTGTCTTTGCGAACCAGATCATGTCTGACTCCCAGAACCTGATCTGTGGGGTTCCACAGGGCTCAGTGCTGGGCCCTATCCTGTTCATTTTGTATGTTTTCCCCCTAGGCCAAATGATCAGACAGTTTGCTGATGTGTCTTATCATTTTTATGCTGATGATATTCAACTGTACTGCTCATTTAAACCGTCTGAATATTTTAAGTTGTCTTCACTGTTAAAATGTTTTAACGACGTCAAACAGTGGCTTAGTGACAACTATTTGCAGTTGAACTCTGATAAGACTCAATCACTAATTTTTGCTCCAGAGAGCCAAATGAGTGATATTAAGCAGCACCTTGGTTTTTTGGCTGCTTCTGTCAAACCAAACATCAGAAACCTTGGTATCATTCTAGATTCTGCCATGTCATTAGAGGAACATTCACGAACATTAATCCGTAACTGCTTTTTTCAATTGAGAAATATCTCTAAGATCAGAACTCTAGTGTCAAAAGTTGAACTAGAGATGATTATTCATGCTTTTATTTCATCTCGTCTGGATTACGGTAACAGCCTTTTTACATGTCTGAATAAGAAATATCTGTCTCGCCTCCAGTCAGTTCAGAATGCTGCTGCAAGGCTTTTAACCAACACACGTAAGAGTCAGCACATTACTCCAGTTTTAAGATCCCTGCACTGGTTACCAGTGCATTTTAGAATTCATTTTAAACTTTTAGTTTTTACTTTTAAAGCCATGCGTGGTCAGGTCCCTGTTTATATCTCAGACCTTTTACAACCCTACAGTCCTCCTCGTAGTCTGAGGTCTGCTAGTCAGAGGCTGTTGGAGGTTCCTAGATCACATTTTAAGTCCAGGGGAGATAAATCTTTTAAAGTAGTGGCTCCAAGATTATGGAACGCTTTACCTCCTCCTCTGCGTAGTCTGGATTCTGTTGACTCTTTTAGGAAACAGTTGAAAACTCATTTATTCAGGCTCGCTTTTAACTGATTTTAGGTTGCATGATGTTTTTGTTTTATCATGTTTTTATTTTGCATTTTATCATGTTCTTATCATGTTTTTATTTTGCGTTTTATCATGTTCTTATCAAGTTTTTATTTTTGTGTTTCATTATGTTCTTATCAAGTTTTATACTTTGTGTTTTTATAATTGTTTTTATTGTAAAGCACTTTGTGGCCATTGGCCTGAGAAAGGTGCTATATAAATAAAGTTATTATTATTATTATTATTATTATTATATTTTACCACAACAATGTGTATTGGTTCAGTCTACAATGTTTCACCACTTTTGTGTAATACTTTGGGAAACTGACTGATATCTGATGGTAACTGACCATTTAGCTTCGCAAATGTTTACATGATGCAGGTTCGGCTCAAAGACTGGAAGTAAACAAAGCTAGAGGCTACAGGGATTGGTCAAAATGTAGTTTAAATGATTGGTCAGAGAAAAAGGCAAATACAGCAAACGCTAAGGTGACTGGTCAGGTTTGCAGAAAAGTTGCGGTGATTGGTGAAAATTGCAAAGCCGTGAAAATTTTACGGCTAATGGTTGAATTTGCAATAAAAGTTGCACTCATAACATCTTCCTGGAGAGACTGACTCTGGAAATGGATCAAATCCCAAAGAGTCTAAACTACAAAACAATATTTACACAAAAAACATGTTTTTACTAATATACTGTACATTAGAACTAAACACTATTTTTTAAACTGTTAATTTAATAAAAAACATAACAAGACACAGCAATGATCTAAATAAACAGATGTTTTCTGGCAATAGACCTATTTTAAAGGCAGAGGCCTCCTTGATTGGTCTTTTAACTAAACGCAACCAAATATTATGCACACACAAAAAATCATTAAAAGCACACTATGTAACTTTTTCATATTTTAAAATCTTTTTCTGGAGCCAGTATGTGCTAATATGTCCCTTACAGGGTTAATGAAAAGTCACTCAGCTGCTTGTGTCTCGAGGAACAAACATTGTTGTTAAAAGAATTAAACAGGAGTGAGGAGACTACAACAGGAGTCTGTTGAATGTCCGTCCGTTCAGTGAGGACGAGGTAGACGACGACTGAATATGTAGCTCTTGTTCAACCCTTTAGGGACACTGATGGATTATATAAATGTTCGTACTTTGTCTGCCAGACGTTTCTCAAGCTGATCCATATCTGCTTCCCTGAGATTCTACTATTACTACTCTGTTGATAGCGGCATCATGCCGGAAATGATCACGGGGTGTTGAGCCGACCAATCACAGGCATGCGTTGTCCATCGCTTTCGACGCATAGTTAGAATTTTGGGCATGTCTCCGTCAGCCTCTGCGAGCATGTCGTAGAGAGCTTGCGTCGACGCATAATGGCGTTGATTGTCTCCCTAACGACGCAGACGGAGAAGTATAAATCAGGCTTAAGTTTCATGTTGTGTGATGTCACAAGTGTGCACCCTGCTCCCACAAGCTTTTGGAGGAAACGTGGTCAGTACGTTACTGGATGCACGAACTGAGAGGACTCTTTATTTGATTATCTTCAACTATTCTGACTTCGGGTTGTATGAACTCTGCTTAATTCATGTTTGACTAACAGCAGCCGTTCAACCGGGCCTTGTAAGGTTGGTGAAGAAGTGTTATTAAAAGACCGTGTGGAATTCCCCATTACTAGCATGGTCGTGAGTTTTTCGCAGTCTCACAGGTTTTTCTGTGCCTCCTCTCCATCCCTTTATACAACCCACGTTACAAGCTCCAACCCAGAGCAGCGTCGGCAGTTGAGTCGCAGACGAGACCAGTTGGGAGCCTTGGACGTCCGGTGGCTGGACAGTAGAGCAGAGCAGAGGCACAACACAGCAGCAAAAACCACAATCTGGTAAAAGGCATCCAAAATGTGTGAATGTAGGGCCGATTTGGTTAATATAAACTAGAAAATTAAATAATCTAATTTTAAATATGGGCTATGTGTCATGCCATGACATTAGCTAGGGTTTTAACCTAGAAAAATATATTTAGAAATTTGTTTGTTTTTTTGTCTAACTGAAAAGATTGACATTTACTTGGATAAGTTCACTCTAAGAGTGATACTTTTAAAGTAAAATTTGGAAGACTTTACATCATATTTTAAACTAAGTTTTGAAACTAGTTAAAGTTTGGAAATAACTTAGTAAACTAAGGATTACAGTGTTTAATAACAACTGAAAACCCCCTAGTGATTTAAATGAACACTAGGGGGTGCTAAAAACAAGCCAAAACTGCCTAGAGTGCCTTCAAGAACAGGGAGAAAGCAAGAAGGTATGTATTTAAATATAAGATACAAAGACAACAGGGTTCTAAGTTCCACTGAACATGCTTCTGTGAGCCTGGACCCCTAAAAACAATCACAATCCAAAAACTACGTAGATGGGAGCTTTCAGTCATTCACTCCCCGGTCCCTATATCAAGTTTTTAGATTCATAAAAATGTAAATAAAGTTCATTTCATTTTCAACATGTTGGACAGGACTTACTCAAATCAGCAGGATAACATTTTTAACAAATGTCCAACTAGTCTTTCAAATCAGACATAAAAACTGAAGAATGAGCTGAGCTTCCAACCTGTTAGGACAAGGACTTCTAACCATTTGGGTAAAAAACTATTATAAAGTGTAAAAGTTTGACATGATCCTTCCACTCTCAAAGATGTAAAATGTTAAACTATTAAATCATGATGTTAAAATGTAGTGTGGCGTGTTTGTGCCTGTGGGGAGTTTCACAGCTGAATCTGAGCATGGCAGCCATTATCACGTTACTGATGTAGCATTATGTGGGCTACAGTAGACAGAGCTTCAGATAATTCAGCCTAATTAAATCAAAGCTCTCAGGCCTGATCTCTCCAAGGATATGGAACATTAATTGACATTTGCTGAAGCCAAACAAAGGACACTAGAGCTGTAACGCTCATTCAAACATATTAATCCCCAGAATAAATTGTCCTTTTCAATCTGTTATTGATTTGAAAATGAGCTAAATCAATCCAGAAAGAAGGGAAACCAGCTGGGACGAGTCTTTCTTGAGATTTATGTGATTTTTTTTTAACCAGCAGCATTTGATTAGCGGAGCACATTCATGCCAGAGCAGAATTTAAGGAGTTGCTGTTTTGGCACACACACACTCTTGTGAAACTGGAGAGGCTCTTATTGTGGCGGTGCCTTGCTGTCCCTTGCTGATAGATAATAAGAAATCCCTGCAGTCTGCTTTCAGAGGCAGCCGTACGGAGGGGGCTCTGGATGAGGGGTTAAACTGGCGAGAGCATGTTTGCTAAGCTGTTTGAGGAGCATTCTCATATGACCACTGGCAGTGATGGGGTACGTGGTGGGGGGTGAGGGGTGGGGGGTCTTTTCATCTCAGTGCTCTGGAGTGCAATGATGGAATGACCTGGACTTGATCTTTGAGGGCAACATGTCTGATGGCTCCTGCAGATTGATGAATTGATTCAAAACTATTACCATGGTAAAAAAAAAAAAGCAATAAGGTCATAAAAATTGCATCGGTCCAGCCGACTAAGTAAATCCAAGGCATTTTCAAAAGCGGGAGTGGTGGGGCAGGAGACGCTGGGCATGAGGTGGAATGAGAGAGCAAGAAATGACTTTGAAGAGCTCATCATCTTCAATCTATTTTTCCTGCAGAGGCTCCATGCCGCTGCATAGAGGCACTTCATTACAGGGGAATAACTGTACACAGGCAGAGCCCCGGCCAGCCTCCCCCAATCCCCTCAGGCCTTTAGGGGGTTCCAGCTGGTTAATACCTCATCACCGGCTTCATTGAATGCTTTAATCTGCACTTCTGTGATCAATAGAAACCCGCTGTAAATTAAAAAGGCCATTTCATGTAATCAACCCTGTTAATGCTTATTCTGAGAACCATTATTTGTGGAAGGTATTTAGCAGAAGATTGCCACCGTGATAAACCCTGTAGTCCTCTGCCTACCTACACAGAACCCCACCACCACCACCCCTGTTTGCTGTGCGGAGCCCAGACCAGCGGTGGTCAGAGGTCTGGACAGGAAGCAACAGGCCGGCATCAGTACTGGTTTTACAATGTCGGCAGCACCACCTGCATGGGCAGGTGGCAGCTTCTGTTTGTTAGCTGCTCAGGTACCAAAAGCAAAGTGTGTATCACACACAAAGGAAATAATCACAATAAGGCATCATGAAGACTTTAAGGAGACCGATTGTTTAAGTTCCTGACTCATCTCTTTAGTTCTGCTGCTCTAGACTCAGACTGCAGGAGGACAAACATCTCCTCTCTCTGCTGGCTTTACTCTCTCTACTCTCCATGTTTGTAGTTCCTGTTTTCGCTGCCACTAACTTTGTTCTGTTTTAGAAACGATGACTGGTCCAGTCCTTCTGTGTTTGCCTCTTTCCTGTCCTCTCAGACCCCAGTTGGTTGAGCCAGGAGGCTCCGCCCACTCTGATCACGGTTCTGTTGGAGGTTTTCTTCCTAACGTTGCCCTCATCCTGTGCTGCTCAGAATGAGGGACTGTACTGAAGTAACACTTCAATTCAACTAGCTGGTTCCTCTATAACTGGACAATATTACTATGATACACATACATATTATGAATCAAATTTTATTACAACTCAATTACATTTACAACATTCAGTTGTCCTGAGTGAGGTCCTGAAATGATCTGGATCTGTTTCTTTGTTCAGAGCTTTGAGATGACTTATGTAACTGGAGCTCTAGAAATAAACTGAATTGAATGGAACTTTTCAATTTGTGTTGTTTTTCTTTGAAAACGTCATCAGACAGATCAAAGCTTAAAACTTCTTCACATCTTTCATAATTTAAATTTACAGCAGTTTATTTCAGCTAAAACCTGATTTTAACTTTTCTAACTAAGTCATTTGTTTCAGATTTCAGTCAGTTCTTCCTTGTCAATGCTCCAAATTCCAGTTTTCTTGGTATTTAGCCAGGAAATGTTTACATTCTAAAATCTTCTCTTTTATAATAAAACACCAGTCACTCATGTTATTTCTAATTTCTTCATCGTGTTCTGTTCCTGTGGTATATTCTGTTTGTTCTAAAGGCTGATGAATCTCCTCAGAACATTGAGGCTTTTTGACTGAGCTCAAGCAGCTGCTCTGTGTTCTCCTACCTACCTACTGTATACGTATGGTGGACAGAGCTGTTTCTCATTGGTGTTGAAGTTTGAACCATCTGGTAGCAGATTGTTAGCTCTAGCTCAGTTTGTAGAACAGGATGATGGTGATGTTGGAGATGGATGAGAGGACGGCGGTGGCTGAAAGCAGCACATGTGGATTAGGAGAGACAAAAGAGTCTGTTAGTGCAAAGTCCAAAATGAAGAAAGCATGAAGACTAGGAAATGGAGGACAGAATGGATCAGTTAGGAAGGAGAGAATGAGTCTGGAGTGGAACACACACAGATTCAGACACACACACCCACGGGGAGTGAAAATGAAATTTTCCAGGCTGCTATTTCTGCAGCAAATTCAATTACTGAAGGCACTTGTACAAAGAGCTGAGACTTCCCTGATGGTGAGATTGGAAAAGGCAGATGGCTGCAGACAGTGAATAAGAGGACATGCTGCTGAGGGCAGGTACGAGCACAAAAACAATAAAAGCCATGTGGACAGGTGTGAGAGCACAGAGGCCACAGAGATAAAAGGTTACGAGTTCAGAAAAGTTCTATCGCATTATCTTCCTCTTATATAAAGTGAAAGAAAAGATTATCCTGCGACCTGGTTCTGCACTGATTTACAAATGGCTTCTGTCAGTACATGTGAGTCTGCCTCCATCACATACTGCAGCACACTTAAACACACCTGAGATGATGAATAAGAGCAGAGGGGCAGCAGGATATTAACCTCACAGGCCTGCACACACACACACACACACATGCACACACACACACACACACACACACACACACACACACACCTGGAGACGAGAATGAAGAAACTCACTGCTTCTTCCTGCAACTACACAGAGACACAAACAAGACAAAACTTTATACAAACATGAAGTTCTGCAACAAGTATGGAGCCATATGAAGGACGTATTACATTTCTAGTATTATTCTTTTGATATTCCTTTTATCATTAATTATTTGAACTTTCCCTTTACCCTTTGTTTGTCCAGTTCTGCCAAACTTTGTTTTTTCTAACAATAAACGACAGAATGACTGTGAAATGATAAAAAGATGTCATATAGAGTTAATTCTTCACTGAATGAAAGGGGAACCTCTACGTCAAATATTCAAATAAATCAGGACTACAGGCCAAACCCACCCAAAACTACAGGGGTAAAAAATGATTCATTAAATAAATCATGTGCATTTAATTTAAAAATACAAACTAACAGGAGAAATCATCAAATCAAAGAACACTGGATCCAATTTAAAAACAGTTTGACAGGATAGACAAGCAAACATCTTCTAGTCTACTTGGGTTCATAAACATTATGAAATAAAGTAACATAATGAAGCTTCCTGTCACTGTCTGAGTATTTCACATACTGCTGCTGTTTGTGCTTCACGGAATATTTGGATTTTTGTCCCAGTTCATCCTCCAGATATTTAATTTCTCTGTTTATAAAGATCTACATCATTCTGACTAATGCTGAAATACCCCTAAACCCCACTAGGTGGTTAATGGAAACTCCACATCTCACATACACTGGAAGCTATGGACATTTTTTTTAATTTCCACTTAAAAATCTTAATGTTTTTATCAACAGAAACTCGGTTTGGTTGCAGATGGGATGGTTAACACAGTTCAAACTGTTTAATGTGAAACTAAAGAAACACAGTGTTTCTATGAACAGCTAGGACCTTTCTGTGTGGAGTAGAAAACAAACACATCATTACAGGTTGTTTTTATTTTAGAGGAAATATTGAACTACACAGGTTCCTGGTTTCTGTAGAGGAGAGTAATTTTAACATGGTATCAGTGTGTAGTCATACATGTAGTAAGTAGTAACACATCACAACCTTTTTATTTTATATTATTTGTTAACCTGATCTGAAGATAAATGATCCTGATGATTTTATTCTTTATCTGAACTCACCCAGTGGGAGGTGAAGTCAAACATTTGATCTTTATTGTTGAAACTTTGTTGTTATCTTTTTCAATTGTTTCATTATAAATTAACAAATTAAAAGGTAAAACTTAAAAGGTAAAAATTTTGTCTTAATTGACTAAATTTTGCATAAAAAATAAATTAAAATGTATTTAATTAATGTACTCAGAATGACGTTATTTTCATTGTCACTTTACCTCATGTTTAATGATCTTTATCTTTTCACAATCATGGTTTAACAGAATCTGTCAGCAGTGCTGCACCTCATCCTGTTATTAGAGGGAAAGTGTTGCCTCATCCTAAAATAACAGCCTTGGTTTTCTCTCAGCTGGTCGTCTGGTTGGCCTCTTGGAAAACGAAAGTCCTGTCTGGTAATCCTGATCGCCTGCTCTTCATTCTCATTGTGTGCTTTTCCTTTAATTTTTCTTTTCTGTGCCACAAAGCCGGTGGCTTTACCACCGAGGAAGAGGGGATCTAAAGTATTTGATTCCAATTCCAGGCAAACCCTGAGGGGTACTTCATCAGTATGGCAGCCTGTGGTGCTTCACACCATGACAGACAGAGAAGGGAGAGAAAAGCTATTAAAGTTGTATCTTAAAAGGTCAATAACACAGGCTGTAATGACTCTGACTGTTTAATCCAAATATATGGGTGTGTGGCTGAGCCATGCTGCTGACATTGATAGACTTGAGTGGCAAGTGAAGGATCCTTCACTGTCAAAAAATCCCAGGCTGAGAAGTAATGAGGAGCATCACTGTAAAGCAAAACGCCTGATTCTTCCTCTAATCAATGGGACTGTGTGTCTGTAAAGGAGGGTTTAAATTGTGTGTGTCAGTGTGTGAAAGACAATCAATACTGGAGAATCCTTCAACATCCCAGAGTACTAGCGTTCTAAATTATTAATGGAATGGCATCAAGCATGAAGGATATTAACCACAATATCAGTTTAATGTCAACAAAATCATTGATCTCTGATCAGATATGAAGCACAAACAAGATTATTAAATGTTAATGAAAATATCAATTTTGAATAAGAAAGTGTCACATGAGACCTGAATAATAAATGTACATATTGTATGTTGTACATAATAAATAAGTTAACAAAGACAAAAAAAACTTCTTAAAAACTGTTAATAAAACCCCAAAGTGAAAGCTGTTGGACTCAGACTGACTGAAGAAACCTGCAATCAGCTGCTGAAAACATCATGATGTTTCATGACCAAGGGGCTGAAAACTATAACTGAAATATTTATACTAGAAGTACATTTAGTCATTTAGTGAGATCAGGCATCTTCATGGGCTGCCTCTAAGATCCATTATGAAATTGAAGTTTTGCTCAGATGGAAAAAGAGTTATCTTGGGTTATCCTGACTCATCTCTTTAGTTTTGCTGCTATAGACTCAGACAGCTGGAGGACAAACATCTCCTCTCTGCTGGCTTTACTCTCTCTACTCTCCATGTTTGTACGTAGTTCTTGCTGCTACTAACTTTGCTTTATCTGTCGATCTTCCTTTGAAGTGATGACTGTTCCAATCCATCTGTATTTGTCTCTTTCCTGACCTCTCAGACTGCAGTTGGTCCAGGCAGAAGAGACTATCAATCCTTGTTCTGTTGTAAGTTTATTCCTGTTCAACGGGAGCCATTACCTACAGAGTAGAAGAGACCTTGAGGAAAATAGACCATCACAAGATTGTGCAACACCATGCTATAGCCCATGGACAGTACTGATCAGAGCCAGGTTCATCCTACAACAGGATCATGACCCAAAACACCCCCCCAACATGTGTCAGTAGAATTTAAATATACAGTAATATGTCAGCCAGAGTTCTGACTATAAAGGAGTGGTCAAAGTCCCTGAATCTGATGTGGGAACAGCTGGACTGGATGGTGCTAGACTCCATCGAGCCAATTACCTTGTAGGAGATGCTTCATATTTATTCCTATTAAAATCTTAATTTTTAGCTCTGACAATGTCTGCATGTCCTGTTAATTTGTTGTATTTTATATTAAAGGAGCAACTAATCTGTTAAATAACTACCAGCCTGCACCTGAATTGCTTGAAAGTCAGATATGCTCAGCACCCATCAACCAACCAAACATCCACCTCTTTGTTCTCCACCCTAAGGACACTTAACCCCCTGCTGTCACTGGAGCAGGCCACTCCAGGGATAGTGGTCTGTTGTCTGGTTTTGTGTGTCTGCGTTGAGGGGCAGGAGGTTGTTTAGGAGATAGGCTGATATGTGGTTGTGTTTGTCCAGAGTTGAAACAGTCTGATATCATCTGTGTGGCTCCCAGGCAGCTAATGTGATATTTGCTGTCGCCTTGGCCCCTGAATCCGGTGTCAAGCAACAGATCTCATCTGCAATGTAAGACAATTTCCGCACATCTGAAAAGGCACTTTCTCCAGTCAATAGACTATAAATTGGTCTAGGACAATGATATCATCTTAACTAAAGCTGATTCACTTTCCTCCCTGGGTCCAGTGGGTGACCCCTCCTTTTTTAATCATTTGTATGTTTAGATGTTTGTTCAGTATGTCCTGCACTTGTGATGTGTCATCAATCAGATTCAGAAAATCTCCTGCAAGATTACAGGTTATTAAAAGGGTGATCACAAGGCAGCTGGCTAAGTCTCGGCCCCTCTTCTCATTTTCTGAACATAATAGAGTGATTCATCCACCTGTGTTCCTGTCAACAGGCACTGCAGCCCCGTCTCCTTACATGGTTTACAACTAGCTCACAACACAATCAGCCACAGGTGACTTAAGGCATCCCCTAAATCCATCTCTTCTTTATTCATCTATATGTCTGTAAATATCCCTCCAAAAAGTGGTGATTTTGTCTAATTTATCGCTCATTAATGAGGGTTTTTTTTGTTTTGTTTTGTTGTTGTTTGTTGGGTTTTTTTCCCAATGAAACAAATGCACATATATATGTTCCATCAGGTGTTTGAGTCGTTCTGAAGTGGAGTTCCAACAGTTATTTATCTACAGAAAGGACCACACCCACTGGACATAAGTCAAAGTGGGCGGAGACACTTTACGTCCAGCTTTCATAAATACAATATATTAAGTAGGAGAGGAAATGTAATTCCCAGAACCTTCTTCATTTCATAGTCTCCAACACTGAGGTGTATAGTATATATTTGTATGTTTGTATGTACTTTCTCCAGCCAGCACACAGCCGAACCAACAGAATACGCCTCAACACTTTGTGTCTTGGTATGTTTGTTGTGCTGGTTTAATCAAATATCTCATTATGTTTCTCCACCCACATTCTCTCTAAGAGGCAGAGCAGGTTGTTCTTTGTTGTGGTTTTTGAATTTGCTCCTATTCCTCTGCTGATGTCACAATCACATTAGAGATTATATTTAAACATTTTGAAACAGACTGCATGGTGGTTCAGTAGAACTGTTTCCTCACAGCAAGGAGGTCATAGGTCAGCCTCCCAGCTGTGTCCTCTCCGCGTGGAGTTAGCATGTTCTCCCTGTGTGTGGGTTTCCTCCAGGTACTCCAGGTTCTTACCACTGACCACAAACATACTCATTAGGTTAATTGGTGACTCTAAACTGCCCCTATGCGTGGGAGAGTGAATGATTCAAAATCCTGTTTGTCTCTGTGTGTCCCTGATGGACTGGTGACCTGTCCACAGTGTCCCCCGCCTCTCACCCCCTTACTGCTGGAGATGGACACCAGCTCCCTGCAACCCTCACTGGATAGATGGCAGTTAAGAAAATGAATGGATGGAATTTTGTACTTTTTGCAAGAAATGTAGTGCCTTCATCACCAGTGTTTGCTACAGTGATCAAATCACTGTGGAGTTTTTTGCACCTTCATTCTTTGTATTATATAAGCTTTCAGCTCAGTAGGACAAATTTAAAAGGTTTATTGAAAACTGTAGCACTGGGGGGTCAGAGGGGGTGGACCAGGATCAGCGACAGCAGGAATTGATCCCAAGAGACATGTCAGTGCTAGGATAATTGAACTGAGATCTTAATGCTTTATGATTACCATGCTGCAGATTTTGTGCACACTGAGAGACGTCCAGAGGTTCACAGGTAAGATCACATGATGACCAACAGTCCACATGAGGCTGTGCTGCAGGTGCAGGAGTAGAGATGATGTGACAGGCGGAGATGTAAGGATCAGGTAAGTGATGTGATGAGGAGGAGAGGATCCAGGGAATAATGTGGGGATTTTCTGCAGAAATAGATTTCATCAATCAAGATCAAATGAAAGGAGCTAACTCAGGTTTGTCAAATCAAAAATCTTGCAATCCAGAAATTTAAAAAAAATAAGAGTCCACATGAATGTCTATAATAATTAGAACATCGTGAAAACATTCACTATTTCTTGTCACTTATTTCAGAAAGTGAAACTCGTATGTTAAATAGACATATATTTAAAACATAGATTTATTACATATAGAGTGAAATATTTAAATCCCTTGTTTCTTTTAAAGTTGATGATTAAGGCTAATAGATCTGATCTCCTCCATACCACGATTGTCATCTCCTGCCCCTGTGTGTCCAGTTCATACCTGTGTTTTCCATGTTCCTCCTGCTGTGTCCTGCACTACTCCCCCACAGGTGTTTCTTATCTCCCTGATCACCTCCCTCCCTATATATGCTGTTTAGTTCAGTCACTCCCTGTCGGTTCCTCGTGTTCCTTGGCCTCGCCTGTTCCTGACTCAGTCCTCCGTCCTCCGTCCTCCGTCCTCCGTCCTCCATCCTCCATCCTCCGTCCTACATCCTCCATCCTCTGTCCTCCATCCTCCGTCCTCCATCCTCCGTCCTACATCCTCCATCCTCCGTCCTCCATCCTCCGTCCTCTGTCCTCCATCCTCCATCCTCCATCCTCCGTCCTATATCCTCTATTCTCCATCCTCCGTCCTCCATCCTCCGTCCTACATCCTCTATTCTCCATCCTCCGTCCTCCATCCTCCATCCTCCGTCCTACATCCTCCGTCCTCCGTTTTCTGTCCTCCATCCTCCGTCCTACATCCTCCATCCTCCATCCTCTGTCCTCCATCCTCCATCCTCTGTCCTACATCCTCCATCCTTCATCCTCCGTCCTATATCCTCTATTCTCCCTCCTCCATCCTCCCTCATCCCTCCTCCATCCTCTATTCTCCATCCTCCAATGCTGACTTACAAAACAACGAACGGCAGTGAAGACAGTCTAACCTGTGGACTGAAATCCTGCAGGGACCTGAAGTCATGTCCTCATCATGAGTCAATGGTGCTCGGTCTCCTTCAGCCTCACAACCTCATGCAGGAGGAGAAAATGTGGAAACTCTTTGGCCTCCATAATAATCATCAATAACGGGTAGTAAATGGTCATTTGTACAAACAGAAACATCTTTTTAAAAGTTGTGTTGTTCACTTTGTGTTTAGAGGAAATATTTTGTTCTATATTTTAAGTTAAAGAAAATCTTTCATGGGAAAAATCTCTACCACAAAATATGATTAATTTACTATAATTATACTAGTTTTATCCTGTTTGTCATTACTGCTGAAGTCAACAGTAATTAAAATGATTTAAAGGTTTCTCACATGATTTATGTTACATTAAACTGCTCAAAATAAATACATTATATGGGAAGCAAATTTTATTTTGAACACAATACAGTAAAAAAGAAAACCAGCAGCCAGATGATCCAACATGTTAAAGACAAATGATCCATCAGGGTTAGGTTAGTTTCAGCTCCTATAAAGGAGCTGAAACACCAGAGTCTTTTTGTTCTGAGCATAAAGACGCTTTGGGTTTTCCATACATGGGTTTTTATTTAGTGGCTGCTCTGCCCTCCATCTATTCTCTGTCCTGACACACACATAAAGACAAGCAATATAACTGCAATCAAAGTGATCCGCCACCGGAAATTCCCAGAAAGATTTATGACCAATTTAACAAGCTTCTCTGTTAACTGTAAAATATGGCTTTGATTACTCAGCATTAAAAAAAGTCTTTATTTAAATTAAAATAAAGCCTTATCATTGGGGTATTTAAATAAGACAAATGATGACAGGACCTAAATAATGACTGTCTTTATGTTGGTCGTACATTAATATTACCTTTTATCTTCGTTCAGGATATTAATAATGGAATACTGTGGGAATTAATACTTTTGATCATTAAGAATTCAGAGCTGTATGAAGGGGAGACATAACAGTAAGTGTTCAGGTTGTCATTAATAACCATAAAACACAGAAGATGTGGCTCTTCAGGGTCTCATTGCTGGTGATTGATTATGAATATTAACAACCCCAAATGGCAAATAAATGACACCATTTAAATCTTCCATACATGTCAAAATATTAAGGTGCAAAGTGGAAAAATATTTTACCAGAGAAAGCTGTCATATCATGTAAGAACAGGGCTGCAGTCCTCTTCATTTTACAGAACTCTGTCTATAAATAATAAAAATGGGAAAGAAGCACAAAACAAACTGATTAAAACACATGAAACAACAAAACAGGACAGAGTGGAAGCTGCAGACATGCAGGAGCAGGAGCATCACCTGGGCAGGTTCATCCTATGACAGCAGCAGCCCACCAGCCTGAAGGGGCGCTGACTGAAACACAAAGCAAACACAATGAAAAGAAAGAAATGACAACACAAAGCCTGGGAAGAAATTAGCTCAGATTAGCAGAACTTAAATTATCACCTGGAAACCTGGAAAACCTGGAAAACCATCGCCCTGACACATCCGGCTGGTTTTAGCTAGAAACCTGTTCATGGTCTCCACCAGAGGGGGAGACAGTGGAGTCTCCATCATGGCCTCCAGCTCCTTTTTACACTGATCAACACACCTGCTGACATCTGGCTGTTGAGTGAAATGGAAAAGTGCTGAACTGAATTTAGTCTATAGACTCAAATAATTGTTAATTAGATTTTTGGATTAGTAGTAAAAACATGCAGAGATTTGCCTTCAAATGCATGCATACTACGTCATTTAAATGTGATCAAACTGCATCAGCACAGAGCGATGCTGCATAATGAGACCTAAATGTCCCTCTGACAGGACTTTGTGTAATGTACAGAGGATCAAACCCTTATTTGGACCCACAACAGATCCTAATCCTGAATTCAGTCCAGTGTGTTTTATCTTGTGCTTTATATTGACTACTGTGCATCATCTAAATGCCACTGCTATTCTCATTGTGTTTTTACGGAAACAACGAAAGAATTCTGATTCCTTTCTTCTGACCTCTCCTCTTCAGCACCATGAAGAACCAGCTCTATAACCACAGCAGGTCTCTGTAGCTTCTCCAGATTTATTTCACACGTGTAGCCTGGGGCGGAGCCGCGTGTTACAATGACCCCATACATCACACCTCTTTTGAGCACATATTAAGTGCTTCACTCATCCTCCCACCCCTCTTCCATTAAAAGTAAATAATCTGTTAAGGAGCAGTGCTATTTGTCACATGTATCTGAACAAAAGGAGGTGTGTGAGGAAAGAAAGGAGGCCTGATGTGAGAAGACTCCTGTTATCCCGCTGCAAGTCCAGGTCACTAGCGTGACTTTCTCTGTGCAGAAACACAGCGGTGTGAAAAAAACACTGAAACCTTTTCACATATGTTCTGTTCTGTCATGTAGAAATCAGAGAAAAGGTGAGAACATAACATTCATTAACACAAATCTGCTAATGAGCTCAGCGCTGAGAGAAGCGATTAGTCCCATCATCACACCAGCATAAATTAAAGTCTGGCTACTGTGCTTTCATGTTTTTGCATATTTATGATGCTGAATTTATCCCACAGCCTCCTCATAAATTATACCAACTTCTGAAGTGAAGGTTTTGTGATATTGTAGAACATTATGTCATGTTCGATGTGTGAGCTGTCACTGAGGCTGAGCTGCTGGCGCTTCATCTGGATTATTAATGGTCACTTTCTGTCAGCCTTTGGCTGTGTGTGTGTGTGTGTGTGTGTGTGTGTGTGTGTGTGTGTGTGTGTGTGTAGGTGTGTGTGTGTGTGTGAGAAAGAGAGCGGGGTTCGATATAAACAGACAATACAATATATCACGATATATTGTGATACTACAAGCAATATAATATATTGTGATATTTATTAAATTAATTGTTGGGAAATGGTCACACCTGACCAACTGATTCCTTCTCTATCAAGATGAGACTTTGTAGTATAAATTCAAGGGTTGTCATCAAGCTAGAAGGAGAGCCAGAGAGTGATCAGAGACCCAAACAGGGCCAGATGAATCAACAGATATTTAATTTATACTATGATATAAAAATCAGAAAAACCATCCTCAAATTCTCTGAGTTCAGAGCAAACAAAGAAGATGGCTCGTTACATGTAGCAGAAACAGAAAGGAATTTATCCTAACCCAAAGAATTACAAAAGATTAGATTATTTCACATGAAATCAGTGAGTCTGGCATTTATGGTGAAGGTTTCTATGTGAGGCTGCTGTTCAGTTTGAATCAGATCTCCAAACCAAGATCACCAAGTCCAGGTTTTCTTTGTGGAAAAAGTACGAGTTACTAATAAATGTATAGAAAACTGGAAGGTCAAAAGTTGTTCTATATTCATTTTATAAATCATGTTATTCAGGTTGATTCAACATGTGAAAAGGACTGCCAAAAATATTTTCTAATTTGCAAATAGCAGAAGAAATTACTTGTAGATACACACACATATAGGTGTGTGTGTGTGTGTGTGCGTATGCGTGAGTGTGTGTGTGTGCGTGCGTATGCGTGCATGTGTGCGTGCGTGCGTGTGTGTGTGTGTGTATGCGTGCGTGTGTGCGTGCGTGCGTGTGTGTGCGTGTGTGTGTGCGTGCGTGCGTGTGCATGCGTGTGCGTGCGTGCGTGTGTGTGTGTGTGTGTGTGTAACATTGGTTAGTGTCAGACAGACTCAGTGTTTAGTAATAAACTGTTTCAGTAGTGTTCTTCATGTCTACATATTGATTATAAAGTTAAGGCTAAATAAGGGTTAATGTGTCACTCCTCCATTAAATAAAAGCCAGGTCAGGGTTTACTCTGCAGGTGACTGAGAGGTTGGCGCTGATTCTTCCCAACACAAAGATGATTCTTGTGATAAATTATGGAGGATCCATCAGCTGCTGCATCAGTGTCAGAGAAAAAGATGCTGTGTGGGGTTAAATGATCCAAGCAGAATTGAAAGGTGCACAATAAGCAGAGAGGGGGTTAAATGCTCAACAAATGAAAACCTCTGAGCATTTGTTGCCTCAGTCAGTGTTAAGAACTTTGAAGCACTAAATGGGTCTTCAAAAACTCACCTTAAACTAAAGGCTCTGTCGAGCGCTCGCCCCTGACCCGGCTCCACGTGCTGAACATGATTGCTTTTGTTCTGAGGAGAATATTCAAATGGGCCTTATAAAAGCAGGGAGTGTGGGACGTAACACAGCGATTCTTCCACACTGCAGCAGATGCTGCACTGTGGGCAGGGTCATGGCACCGCGGTTAACAAAGCCCTGCATGGCTACAATGATCCACACTGCACATTCACTGCAATTTAGCTTGAGTAATAGATGGGGGTCACGCTGGGTCACTTTCAATTTCCACTTCCCAGGGAGAAAAATGAAAACAACTCATTTGCACATATCTGAATAATTCAGTCTCTCAAAAAGAAGAGAGATGAAAATATGTGCCTGAAGAGAGGGAGAAGAAAGAGAAGGGAGACACTGTTGCATGTGGAGCGGTAATGATGACCGGCCTCTTAGTCGCCTTGCATAAAGGCTAATGATGAATCTGACAGAGGATATGAATCCAGATGTAAGAATAAAGCAACTCCTCACTCGGGAGGCTCCGCTCCCTCTGGTGAGCTTTTAAACTTATCATAAATGTATTAAGATTGCAGCGAGCCATGAAACAGCTGTAGACAATTAATCTTGTGCAAATCTTATCCGAGGAATTGGTTTCTCCAAAGTAACATCTGCTGCGAGAGGCGATTATTCATGGGCAACACACAGCGCTTGTATGCACAGGGCACAATCATTGCCAATGAAGTAAAAATTTATAGTTTTTCCTGTTCAGTAAAAATAACATTCGGCAGCATTAAAACATCATCCATCAACATTGTCCTGGGGCCCGGGGCCATCCCAAGCAGACAAATTAAAAAGTATTCATTTTGCAGAGAAGTTGCAAAGCGTGCTGCTCCGCTGGACTGGTCCCCCCCCCGCTTCGCTGCTGTGAGGAAAATTGGAGATGCTGTTGCTTTTTGCTCTGCTTGAACAGAGTAGAGGAAGGGGAGAGATGAACCTGGTCCCCCGGAGACAGTGATCAGGAGGTGTGAGCCATGATGGATGACAGGCAATGTGGACTTCACAAATATGAACCTGGATTAAAAATCATGCTGGGTAATTTTCTTAGAAACTCATTTTTTTAAGTGTCACAGTTGAGTGTTTTTATAGAACTTTGATTTAACCATTTTAATATTTTTAGCTGGTATTATTTTACTTTTTGAATAATGATTATTTGAATAACAGATTTTTACTTTCTCTGTTAGTTTGTCTTAAGAAAATAGATTCATTTGTTTATTTTTATTGGATTTTTTTTAGATGCATTATAGCATTGAATAAAATATATTTGTCCTATGTTTTAATTTATATAAAACAAAAACTGGCATTGTTTTAATACCCTCAAACATCAGGATATAAGCAAAGATTGACCTTCCTGTTTGGACAATAATTCAGCAGTCTTCATACAGGCCTGTGTTGTTTCCAGCTGTTGTTTGTGGTTATGATTGACACTACTTCATGCACACTGGATCTTTAAATTAAACCCGAGGTCTCTCGACACAGAAAGGGTCAAAATGTGAGTCTCATGAAGGCGTTTTTTTTTTTTTTTTTTTGGGGGGGCCACAAATTGAAAATAGAACCAACAGTCCTGTCCTTTGTCCCTTCTGGGCTACTGTAGTAACAAATACAGAGAAAATATTCCCATCCAGTAACTAAAGCAGAGTCTAATGTATGTTTATGTGCCTCTAAGGAGAATATTTGAATTAAATACAGTAGAGATGTCTTATTTATCCTCCTGCATCCTGAGCTTTTGATTGGTCATTTATTTCTTTGAGGTGTTTGAAATAAAATGATCGAACATAGAAATCAAACAGTTTTTGGAACAATAATGAGTTCAAAAATCATTTTAAAAACTACATTTTTTAAATGTAAAAAAAAAAAAAAAAAAGACAAATTGAAATCAGATCTCCCTGAATGAGGGTGGAGGTAGCTCCAGATGGGTTAATTTGTCAATGGCTTCTTGAGCAAGACACTTCACCCATCTTACCTGCTGGTGGTGGTCAGGAGGACCTGTTACAATCACTTTTAATAGAACTGAACCTCTCAAGTCTCTACTGACGTTGATATTCCAGCCACATGTCTAGATCCAAATGAAGGAGAGAGTAAAAATTCTTATTAATGTTCTCATTGGTTTTCCTTACAGTTTTTTTCATTAATTGTTCTAAGTGTCTGATAGTGAAGCTTTCTAATGGTTGCCTCAGTTACATTAATCAAAGAACATTAACAAGTCTAATCTGGTGACTATTTCTGGAGACCGTGTCCCCTGATGCTACACCTTCCACACAAAAAGTTCAATTTAAATGTTCAAGTTGTCATAAATATCTAAAATCCCCAAATCATTTGAATTTTAGAATCTTTGTTTTGTGTTCTGTTTTACTGATAGATTATAGGACCTGCCATTGTAATGGTAGAGGCCCTGATTGTTATTCACCTCTAAACTGGTCTCTTTGTTTCATTTAATGCAGCCTGAACAGAAGAAACACAGGATACATCCAAACAACCGGATCGGTCAGGTGATGTGTGCAATTACTTTTATTGACCTTTTAAGTTACCATGGCAATGTAATTTACAATAAAACAAACTCAAAACCCAATGAAAAGAATAAAGGCCAAGTTTCTAAAAACTCAAAATACTATATTTTGCCAGCTCACCTCTTTGGACACACTTTCACCTTAGAGACTTCATTCAAAGCTTACAGGACTCCAACATACTGAGGAATCAAGTTGATATTAATTTTTTTTTTCATTCTTAAAAACAACAAAATAAACAAACAAATACAACTTACAAATACTTAAATGAAAAGGAGCAGCTAGATGAAAATCTTATATATAATCTGCCCCAATCCCCTAAATAAATCAATAAAATAACATAAATTCATTTAACAATATTTAACAATATCGTCCTCATAGAATCAAGTTCCTGACACCATGACGAGTACAGTCATGTATTTGATATCAAACTGTGGGTTTATTTCTCTATTTCATGTAATTCTCTTTTCTGTTTATATGGTTTGTTTAAAAAATCACCAAAGAATTTGCAGTCGACTTCGGACATACCATCTTTTACATTTTATTTGAGCTGGCTTCCCGTCTTTCCAAACTGATATGTGAACAGTTTTCACCTCGTCATAGTTCAGAGGTAAAACAAGGAACACGCATAACAACGTACAGGAGGGAACATCAAGGCCTTTGGTCTCTAATGGTTTGGGAGTTTTTGAATAACCTTTCAGATTTCAAACGGTTGCTGGGAGTGTCAGTCATCCACATTCTGATTTATTCAGCCCAGTCAGCTGAGTCACAGCTGTTTTAAACAACCAGGACCAGCTCCAGGGCCAAATCCAGGACCAGATCCAGGACCAGATCCAGGACCAGCTCCAGGGCCAAATCCAGGACCAGATCCAGGACCAGCTCCAGGACCAAATCCAGGACCAGATCCAGGACCAGATCCAGGACCAGCTCCAGGACCAAATCCAGGACCAGATCCAGGACCAGATCCAGGACCAGCTCCAGGGCCAAATCCAGGACCAGATCCAGGACCAGCTCCAGGACCAAATCCAGGAACAAGACCAGGACCAGATCCAGGACCAGACAGGACCAGATCCAGGACCAGCTCCAGGACCAAATCCAGGAACAAGACCAGGACCAGATCCAGGACCAGACAGGACCAGATCCAGGACCAGACAGGACCAGATCCAGGACCAGACAGGACCAGATCCAGAACCAGTACCAGTACCTGATCCAGAACCAGTACCAGTACCTGATCCAGATCCAGGATCACTAGGAACAGAACTAGGATCATGATCAGAACCAGTACCAGATCAAGGACCTGAAACCCAGATTAGAACCTGAACCAGGACCAGGACCAGGATTAAAAGTTGCACCCCTGATTGGCTGAGCCTGTCTCCAAGGCTTTTCAGTGTTTTCTGGGTGAAGTGATGCTCCAGGCAGCAGGTCTTCAGGAACCTTCATCAGGACCTTCCTACTTGTTTTATGGTTCATCAGCACTCTGTTAGGAACAGAAGAGACGAGGTTTAGTTTTCTTTTAAAGGCAGCCTTTAAACCCCCCACCTCCCCAATCCCACCACCATGATGATGATGATGATGATGATGATGATGATGATGATGATGATGATGATGATGATGATGATTGGTACCTTTTTTTACGTTGAAGGTCTTTTTTGAGTTCTTAACTTAAACATTGTGTTTTGCTCTGTGAACTGGTGGATTAAATGTGACTTCTTGTGATTTTTAATGATGTCAGACATTAAATTAAAACAGGTAAAACCTGAAGCAGCTTGTTTGGTGTGATTGTCTTCATGTGGAGGAAAGTATAATTCCCACCCTGCAGCGTTGTAACGTAAACAGGCCGAGTGCAGATTGATAATCCTCCTCTTTGTTCCCAACTGTTGTGATCTCACAGATGGTAATATCATTTACAGTGAGGCTGTCAGCTGGAGCTGGTCCAGACGCTGTCTTAATACAAGTTTGATTGTCTGTAACTTTGGCTGCCTGTCACTTGTTTTGGTTAGTAAACACAGAAAAGTACAGCACATATTCTGCCAATAAATAGTTAGAGCTGAGTCTGGAAAGTAATCAAAAACTCAGTGTTATTTGTCACAAAAAAATATAAACAAGACATTTTGTTCTTCAGACTGGCTGCAAGGTTCAGAACCACGATCCTGTAATCAGTTTAAAAAAACACAATGTGAACTAAAGAAACCTCTAAAGACACACACAGAGAAATACAGGCACACAAAACAACCACAGGCTTTGCATTAAGTGCAAACAGACACAAAGTTTTACACTGACTTCAACCAGACAAAGAATTAATGTCACAGGAGCTAAAAGACCTGGAGATGTGGAAAACGACCAGAGAGCCACAGACAGAGAAAACACAGAGAACGTGACTCCAACACGACACAAAACAGTCAAAAGCAGGCATTAAAAGACCAATACAATATAATGAGAACATGTAAGAACAGACAACAAATGAAGAGGTGCAGAATACACACACACACACACACAAACCTAAAGAGGCAAAACAACCACAAACAGAAACAAGTTCATTACAAAGTGATGGAAAATTATTACAATAAGCTGCAGAACAACCACAAATATATAACCACAAACACACGCTACCATGAAAACAACTGCGCAGAGACAAACACAACACAGAGACGACACAAACATGACACAAAGATGACACAAACACAACACAAACACAAGCCAAACACAAAGTGCGTGCGTGCATGCGTGCGCGCGTGTGTGTGTGTGTGTGTGTGTGTGTGTGTGTGTGTGTGTGTGTGTGTGTGTGTGTGTGTGTGTGTGTGTGTGTGTGTGTGTGTGTGTGTGTGTGTGTGTGTGTGTGTGTGTGTGTGTGTGTGTGTGTGTGTGGGTGGGGGTGTGTGTGTGTGTGTGTGTGAAGTTCTCTGTCACATGATGGTCACTGCAGTCAGCCTGATGTTGGACATCAGAAGCAGCTACCTGATGACCATCCTGCCTTCGGAGGAGGAGGAGGAGGAGGAGGAGAAAATAGAGGAGGAAGAGGAGGAGGAGGAGGAGAAGGCCATGTTTAAGCTCAACATGTATTGTTCAACGTGACACGCTCAATTTATCATTAGTTGTGAGGAGAGAACGGATGAGTACATTTTCAATTTAGTTCTGCAGCTTTCTTCATTCATCACGCCTCTCATCATCCATCATTCGCGCTGCTTCCATCCACACTGAACACACTCTCATCAGTTTAATGCAATTAATCTTAATACTGAGATAATTCCATATTAATGAAGCAGGACTTTTATTTGATTGTTGCTTTGATGAAGTTGTGTCTGCAGCGTGTGTGTTGCCCACTGAGCATGAAAGTGAGGAGGTTTCTGTGTGTTTCCTTTGTGTCATCTCTCTGCTGAGGTTTATGTACATTTCCCAGAGAGCCTGTGACGCCTGCGCCTTCTGTCTTCATACAACGAGCCCTGAGAAATTGGAAAAGTTGCAGCAATAGATAGGAGGTGACCTGGAAACAAAAGCAATCAAGGCTCCAGGAGGGAGGGTTAGGGGGGTGTCGGCAGCAGCCATCAGGCTGGAATTCAGCCACGCTGTCAATAAAACAAGAAATAGCTTCTGAGGCACAGGGCTGAGGGCAAAGAGGAGTCTGCAATTTCACACCTTCATGTACCTCAGCGGAGGACATTTTTCATGCGCCTCCACCTTCTCATTCAGTAAAAGCCAAGCAGCAGTTTGTACATGATGCCTCTGATAACAAACAGGACGACTGAATCCAATTGGAGGATGAGGTCAGTGGCCCTCCTCTGCTGTCCAATCACTGCATAACCTTTTCTTTAACCATGTAAACTAGAATTCAACCACAAATCAATCAACTCTCTATTTGTGCAACTTTAGACTTAATTGTGTCTCAATCAAAGCAGAAAAACCCATTCAGACCAATTACAGAGCGTCTCATTAGAGATGTAAATCTGATTGGTCTCATGTTTCCCTCTCCTGGCCACACGCTGATCTGAGGTCAGCCTCTCTATGTGCTGCTGTTGGCAGAACGCTGTGGCTCCAGCCAGCCTCCATCACAGCTGCTCCTAGAACCACCACCAACTCTCTGAGTGGTTGTTTGTGGTTTGATCTGTTTCGCCTCTTTTTGTGTTAGACTTTTTATGTTTTTTTGGGGGAGGGGCATTTTGCTTTTTTATTTATTTGTTTGAGCCTCATTATCTCAGTCTTTTAATCATTTTTATAGAAGTGTGTCATTATATGACCAAATGTGTTACTTTTTGTATTATTAGTTTTAAAGATAATTTTGTTCATTTTTATTTATCATTAAAAAAATTTACTTTTTAAGTAGAAGAATTTTTTGGGTTCTGCTTCCATTAAACAGAAAATAAAATAATTAATTAAATGACATTTTGTTTATTAAGACAGAATGATACAACATTAGTATGTGTTTTATTTATGATACCTTGTAGAAATTTTACAGTTGTTGCATGAGATGAAATTATTGTATTAAAATAATAATGATGATGATTAAATCAATTATCACCGGTGTGATCTGGTGTTTTTGCTCTGTCGGCCACCATGAGACCTTGAGAGGTCATGAGATGATTAATGGAAAAGGGCAGAAGAGAATCTGATTTTATTTCACTACGACCCGAATCACTCGAACGGATTTTAAGATAGAACCAGGAGACCTTTAAAAAAAAGTCAACAACTCATGGAGACCTAAAGCTTTCTTTAATAGAGGTTCACCGTCAAATCCTCTGGAGAAATCATTTAAAGACCCAGACTAAAGGATGCAATGACACCTAGTGGCACAAATTAAAAACTACAACCAATAAAAATAAAGACATTAGGTTCTATTGACCGAAGGTTTACTGGAGCATAAAAATATACAAAGGAAAATGTGGCTGAATTTATTGTTAAACCGAATTCTGCTCATCAAATGAGAGTGGATCCTAACTCTGATCTGGTCTAAATGCATTTCTCTGTGAATGAAGCGACTTATTATAAAACTATTATTTCTGCCTGCTGGAGCTCTGCTTAAGGCCAGTGTTTAAATAGAAGCAGCAGCTCGGCGGCCTGAGTGCAGCGTGGTTATCGATCCCTTTCTGGGAGCTACCGCCTCAGCATCACATACATTACAGCAGCAGCACAGAATGGATGGCAGAACAATGTATTTAAAGGCATTACTCTCCAACTAATGGCGAGTCTCAGAAGGAACCTCAGTCATTTACCCTGTGACCGCTCAGTTCCCAGCACAGCGGCATTTCAAATGATGTCCTCCGCAGACTATACTCACTTGGATTCAATTTGGAAATGTATTCATATTTACTTAGTGTACCTGCATTGCATTTGTATAGATCACTTGAGGCTAAGAGTAAAATTGAGCAAATCGAATCAACATATCAGTACATACAGGGCGGCTGTATGGAGTCCAGCGTTGGGGTCACTCCAATGCCTTTTATGATGTCCCTCTGAAATCTATCTGAATCACATTAAATTGGATATAAAGATGTGCAGACACATACATCACAGTAAATGGTGTGGTGGAGCATCGCTCGCCAAGAGTCCCACCTCAACAATCAGGTTAGAGAATTGGCTTCAGATCCTATTAATAATTCACAATCTTGTTAGGGGAGAACAAACATTTCTGTTCAAGCAATTTAAGTTGTGGGATTGTTATTACAGGCGGGAAGATGAAGAGGCGGAGGAGGAGGAGCGGCTGTGAGATGTAAGCCTCGCTGTGTGTGGAAGAATAACTCCATGCTATTTCACACTCTCTGCTTTCTTTATTAAAGTGCCGTCACAGTAAACATGTCGCCACCCGACTCTGATCTGCAGCTCTCCCCTGTCTCACCCACTGCATCCTCCTCACAAGGACACCAACATATATCACTTTTATTCTAGAGGACACACTCAGATCACTCAGGCTTCACGACACCTCACAGGATTCAGGCAACAACCTGAAGGAATAACAGTCCGATTAATAAAAACGACTTCAGACAGCTGTTTTTATTTTACAGCACAAATATTTTCCTTTTATCGTTAAATGTTAAAATGTCATTTAAAATTTTACACAATAATTTAATTCTGGACTACAACATCTGATGAATGACTTTTGAAATTAAAACCCCAAAGATTCTTATTTGAAATCATTCATTTATATCATTTTAATCTGGAACATTTCAAATCAACACACAGCAGAAGAGTCTTTTAATGTTTGAAGATCAGAATCTGTTTATTAGTGTGATTTGTTTCATATTCAGACTCCCAGCAAATAAACCTACTTGGCAGCATGTAAATTCAAAATAATCATGAACATTTTATTTGAATATTCAAAAATGTTTTAATTAAGCAAGTTTTTATCTACCTTGAATAAAAAAGGATAATAATAATAATAATAATAATAATAATTATTATTATTATTATTATTATTATTATTATTATTATTATTATTATTATTTTCTCATTTTGCCACTATATGAATAACTTTTTTAAATGGTGAACATGTTTCAGAATCTTTTTTGGTTATTTTTTGTCCCATTTTACATTAAAAAATTTATCTCCAAAAAATGCAGCTAATTCACCCAAAACCATGAAAACAGTGTAAAATCTCTATTTGACTGTGTTTTAGCTGTAGGAAGGGTCAGAACCACCCAAAGCTGAGTCCTAACTCAGATTCTGCTGTTTGTCAGGTCAGAAAATGTTCAAGGATAAAACTCTTCTTTATTTTTAACTAGTTCTGCTCCATTTTAGAAATTAATTTTTAATTGTATTTTTTCAGTAGACCGAAAAGATACATTTAAAGCTTTCTGAAAATTAACACCCAACAACAAAAGCATGTAACTAATGAATGGAGAAAATCATTTAGGAGCTAAATGTTTGTTCTGTAAAAAAATGAAGACGTTTGGAACAATTACATCACAGCACATGATGTGAATCCTACAGAATTATTATAATAAATGATAAAAAGAATGTCATTATGCTCTTAAAGACTTTGTCTTTATTCTGATATTTATACTCCTTATGATATCATTTCTTCACACCGTCATCTTTTGGGCTGAGCTTCTGGATGAAAGTCTGAATTATTTGTCTTCTTTCTCAACCATTTTAAAGTGAATTATTTTGTATTGTAACCTGTTCAGTCCAGTTATTTCTCCTACAGGCTCTCTGGTTAAGTGTTCATCTGAACTTGTGAGGATTATGAAAGAACTTAGTGATGTCTTCAGCACATAACTGGACTCAATGCTGAAATAAATCACTGCAAGGTTTAAATCAAATAACAAGAATAACAAAAATCTGACATAAAAACAGGAAACAAACTAAAATCTGATCCTGATGTTGTAAAAATAAATACTGAGTGAACACACAAGCTTCTGTGTTTCTTTGTGTTTTATAGATTATGTACTTCAGAAAAACGTCCTCACACACACACACACACATACACACACACACACACACACACACACACACACACGCACGCACACACACACACACACACACACGC
>SSNR01000135.1:1017333-1057051 GCA_006937965.1 Callopanchax toddi
CAACTACACATCTGATTAACTCAATGATAAATCTGATTATAATCATAATAAATGAAGTTAAAGGTGTTGACTTCACTCATCAGTTAAAACTACATTCCAGGATGTTAGCAGTCAGTCAGGTAATGAATCAGTGTTTATGTTAAGGACGACCCTGTCAGGATGAAAAGTAAGTTCCGTTTATTTTTAAAGCTCTAGTTCACAACACGTCATTTCAAAGTGCATTTAGTTATTGATGTTTTCCATCCTCTAGTGTTTTTCATGCTCATCTATATAAAGATCCTTTAGTTTGAGTTTTGTGCTTTCTGCTGTTCTCTGCTCTGGTGGTCACCATGGTTCTCTCTCTGGAAAGGCGCTTCATGAACATCCCAGTACTGGTCACTAACCTAGGTCTGCTGGAGCAGCAGGCCTATTGGAAGGTGTCAGCTCCTTGCTCTGCAGAAGGTTACAACCTAACTATGAGGAAACATGGGTATTCACACACACACACACACACATATGCAGGTTCACATGCTATATCATCATCATCATATTGTATCCCTGCATTGCCTCCCTGACTGTTTTAGGTCCAAGTTCTTCTGCCCCAGTGGGTTTCTGCGGGAGGTGAACGAAGTGAATAAGATGAATGAGTCTCTGCAGGTGGAGTTGCAGGTGAGGGGGGTTGTGAGGTTTTTGAACTTACTGTTGCTTCACCCGACTTCACCTGTTGTTTTATGAACAGAAAACGTGCAGTGATGTGGAGAAGAGTGAGCGTGTGATTGAAGAACTGCAGGCGGAGGTCTCAGAGCTCAGGAAGAGACTTGAAGAGAAGCGGAGGATCGCAGCAGGGAAAGCTGCTGGTAAGCTGCAGGTCTACCTGCAAACATCTCGTTTTTAGTCTCATTCTAACAGAGTGTTGTTTAACAGAAACCACAGTTCCACCTGAGCCAAGGAACAAGCTGCTGCTGGAGGCGGTGAGGGCACTGCTCGGCTCTGGTCCCATGTTCCTCACCCAGACCCTAAACCTGCAGGCCTTCCCCGTCCATGATGAAAACGTCTTCATGGCAGCACAGTTAGAGTCTGACACCGTGCAGGAACAGCACCCCCTGCTGCAGGAGACGTCAACAAACTGTCGGAAGAGGCAGAGAGAGACGCTCCTGGGGAGGGAGAGGAAACGCAGGAGGAGCAAGACCTGATCAGACCCGCCCAGTTTATTCAGTGTAAAACAAAGACTTGATCTAAAAAATATTACAAGAAAAGGTTTATTTCTCCTAAAAATACAGTTTACGAGGTTTGAGTCACAGGATCTTTACTTGCTTGAATTATTTCTCAAAAATAATTTACATTAACATTTCAAAATAAAAGTCTTCTAAAATGCTACAAAGTAAAGACCCCTTATTAGTTTTTTATTTTACAAAGTTATAATAAAGCAGTACTAATATCGGGGTGTAAATCAGCGCTGTGGTCAGAGACAGTTATTTACTTCTAGTAATTTAACACCAGACATTCTGACAGTGAAAATATATTTTAAACAATGTCTTAAAGCTAGTAGTAGTCTGATCCTATTCCTAACATCACTACCACATTCACATGGACTTATCGTCCATACACAATTTGGTTAGATGCTCCTTAGCATATAGTGTCTTGAATGGATGTTTCTATAGCCACCAACAAGCTTCTGACTCAATTCTAACTGATATTTGACTGTTACTGGCAGAATTAATAAGAGTTCCATAAAAAAAATTAATAGAGTTCCTTTAAACTGGTTGGATCAGCTTTTAATCAGAATCCATGTATTTATGAGCTGAGGTTGGGACTTTAGGAAGGTCATTCTTGAAGCAATGCAGTAAACTGTGAGAAGTTTTCAGGTTTATTACAAATAAAACAGAATTCTGAACTCAAAAACAGCCTGAAGAAGAGTTTCTTTACACAAACGGCACACACTTTAATAAACAAACAGAACACCTAATCCAGAGGTTTGATGCCACAGATGTTGGGATCCTTCATGAACTGAGGGTGTTTGTGGGTCACCGACATGAAACCTGCATGGAAAAACTTCTGTTAGAGGAGCAAAATGTCAAAGTTTGAACTTTATGATCAGCAGAAGATGACAGGTTATCTCAATTGGTGGATAAACAATCCTGAAAATAAAGGTGACTAATCACCCAGTAACCCAACTTTTTAAAATACAACAATTGGTATTATTAAAGGGGAGAGAGTGTTGATTGAAATAACATTTCTTTAAGGAGTTAACTTTGGGGTCTGATCACAAACCAGCAGAAACGCCCCGACAGACTGAAAACAGATTTAACTGATGACAAAACCAGTAAAACAGCAGAGATCAGAGTGTCCATACCCAATGAGTGAGCCTTCTTTATGGCTTTAGAGACTTCTTTCTGCTTTATTCCACATAAACCTGGAGAACAGAGACATTGTGAGTCTTCAGCTTCTGATCCAGGATGAAATGACGGCGGCTGCTCACCTGTGATGTGCCGGCCGTAAATCCTGCCTGTGTGTGGCGAGATGAACTGAGACAGCAGCTGAGGGACGACAGGTGGGACAAGGGTTACTGTAACATCACTTAACAGGTCATTCAACTGACAGTCCACTGTATTTAACACACAGACGTTCAGAGTGTTCCTGTATCCAGGTAGGAGACGATGTGAGTCACAGACACACCGTGGAGGTTAATCACTAAAGACTAGTTTCAGTTCTGCTTACTATAACATTTATTTTGAATCAGTTCACAATAAATGATTAATTTGACAGTTCTGAACAAAACAGGTCCATTTAACAACAAAGACATAAAAACCAGTTCAGCCCCAAAACAATGAGACCAAACCTAGTTAACTTCACCAGTTATAACAGAACCCAGTCAGGCTCAGGCTGCTTCACCATCAGGAGGTACTGTTACCCGTTCCCACTCACCTGGATGTTTTTAAAATCTACTGCGACGCCACAGAGGATGCAGCCTTTCTGAGGCTCTTTGTATGGATTCTCCATCTGCACGAACTAGAAGAGACAAACATGACGTCACTACAGACGTATGATACAGATCTACAGATGTAGAGACGATCGTGTTAACTAGGTGACATCTACCATGTTGTCTTTCTGCTGGACTCCTCCCGACGTCAGACCCCTGGACCCTGAGCGACACATCAGATTAACATTATTCCAACTCATATACAAGATGACTTTATTGTCATTGCATCAGCATCCTGATACAACAAGGTGGCCTGAGCCATCTTGATTTTCAACATTAAATAATACTTTCAAAATAAATTATATACAGCAAATTCTCAAAAACTCAACTCCAATCTGGAATCTAATTCAAAACCATGTATTTTTCAAAAATAGTTCTTTCTGTGCATGTTTAAAACAATAATATTGATATAATTCTGGTGGTGGTGGTCAGAGGGCTGGTGGCGCCTCTCTGTGTCTGGGCGCCTCGCCTCTGTAACTCCATCAGCATGTGAATGGCTGACTGATGTAAAGCGCTATACAAATGCGAAGACATTTACATTTACATAATTCATCTCAATTCGTTTAACTTTCATAAGTAAATGCTCCTCTCCTGGTCTTTACCTAAAGGCAACATTTTTCTCCCTTTAGATTTTACATCTGGAGCAAGAGACATGGTACAACAAAAATCTGTTTTTTCAAAAAAAAAAAAAAAATTTTTTTCCAGGGTATTCACCTTGTTTCTCAACTCTGGTTCAAATCGAGTCTTACTGTCCATCTCTGAACTTGTATTTAAAGAGATAAGAGAGTTTATTGTCAATTTCTTCACATGTGCTAGACATACTCGGTTCTTGGCTGTCTGCTGGACTCTGTGGAGGAGGTGGGTGAGAGAAGAATGTTGGTGAAGCTGACCTCCATCCTGGACAACTCCTCTCACCCGCTGCACCTGCCTATGAAGGCTCTGAACAGCTCCTTCAGTGGCAGATTAAAACATCCACAGTAAAACGGAGCGTTACTGCAGATCATTTATTCCCACGGCTGTAAGGCTGTACAACTCCACTGTTTAGTTTCATTCTTATCTAACTCAGTAGGGTCTGTGCAATGGTCATATCGGCACATTTCTGTACAGTTTGTTAATTCACTATTGCATTCTGTTTTTAAATTGATATTCTAATATCAGTTGATTTCTGTAGTCTTGTAAATTCACATCTGTATTTTATCTCATCCTTATATTGTTTGTGTGTCATCATGTGAAATTTGTGTGTGTCATTTACTTGCTTTTTATTCTCGTGTGTATGCTGCTGTGACAAGTGAATTTCCCCACTGTGGGATCAATAAAGTCATTCTATTCTATTCGAAGAAGTTGAAATTACGTTTCTCACTGTCCCATGCGCAGACAAGATACAAGAAGACAAGACAAGAACACATCCTAACAACTAAGTCGGAGTAGATAAAGTGCAAGTGGCTTTAAAAACATACTATATCTAATATTAAAAATAATAAGGATACATAAGTAAAGGACTTTTCTGTTCGAGCTTTTATTTTGAAGGCCTTCCGGATCTTAGAGGAAGGAAGTCGCTGTTCTGAAGCGAGAGAAGGAGTGGTGTTCTAATAAAGAAGTCACCGAATGGTGGACGTGAAATTCCTCTGCTCTGCTCAGTGTGGTCATTCCTGACACCATAAGAAGAACCCCGAACACATGTTACACAAATATAACAACAGATGTAATAGAAATGTTTTCCAAGAAATTTGAAATTTTATTTAGAGTCATTTCACTAATAATAATAATAATAATAGCAGGTTAGGTTGGTCTTCCTGTATCACCCAAATAATTTCCTATTATAATTCATGTATTTGATGTAGTGTAAATTCTCTTATATATATGTATTCCGTTCTATTGCCGTTTTCCACTTCATATATATTCTAAATATGATGGATCTGATAGCGTTAGCATGTTAGCATGACATCATAATTAGAGTACTATTTGTATTAAACGTTAACAAGCTGACGGCTTTCACTATAAAACAAAAGGAAAACTCTTCACACACATGAGCTAACCGTCTTACCGACATAAAGAGCCGCCTTTAGTCTCTGGACACTCCGAACACACAACATTTTGACCGGACAGTGAACCGGAAGTGCTGCAGGTCCGGGATATAAATAATTCCGTTATTATTCGTTCCGACAACTTGTACACTGACGATTTGATCATTGTATTTTTAAACGTTATATGGTTAAATGCAGCTGATCGGTCAAAATAAATACAATTTACTAATAGATAACCTTTTATGTTCATTAATATGATGCGATTGTTAGTGTTTTTTGTTGTTTTTTGTTGGGCAAAGTATTAATAATAACATCTTAAGATTGTATTAGAAAAAGTAACTTTGATTCTCTAAAATGTCTTTAAATTGTGAATTGATACGGGTATAAGTCATATCTATAAATCATACCACCTTAAATAACATGTCAGACATCCAGAAAGGTCTTTTTTCTGATCTACAATCAACATTTCAAATGTCATCCTTCCTAGAAATGATCATGATTCAGTATGAACTTAAAGACTTGTTTTCTTTTTTATAAAATAGTGCCTAAAGACCTTATGATCTGAAATGTTTACTTCTCTACCTTGATTCATTTTTACATTACTTTGAATATTACAGTATATAAATAAAGTGTATGATTAAATTATGCTATTAAATAAAATACCTTTTGTTTTGTTTCAACCAAATATAATAGGTATATAATAGGGTTTTTCTTTTACCAGCACTTGGTGTAAAATCAGAAAAATCCAAGAGTATGCCTCTCGAAAAATGCCACAAGAGGGTAAGAGTAGTGCCAGAGATCAAAACATGACGAGATGATTCACTTGGTTTTAGTTCGTCCAGCTAGCTGCTCTGAAATGTTTTTCACCTCCTTGATTTAATGTCACAATATTTATGTTTTATGTATTTTTGAAATATGGGATGAGGTCCGTGTATATTTAGGTAAATTCTCATCAGAAACCATTGATGAAAAAACAAAAGCAAATGGTTATTTGATTTTTGTTTTTAAATGACAAAAATTAAATTTAAAAAGTACATTTTTTTCTTTTTGAGACCTAAAAAGGATAAGTATATTTGACATGGATGCATGTGGATTCAGAAAAATCACACAAAAAAATCCCTGATAGAAAATATTCTGTGTAATTTGACTGTAAGCTTTGAGGGTGTGGTCTCGCTTCTCAGCGTTCTAAATGACGTACTGTACGTAGCCTACGTCCTTTGTGCGTCCTGCTGTTTTCACACATTCAGACAAGTTTTTGCCAATCTTATCAATAATAAAAGTCTGTTCTGTAAGAGATCACAAGCCCACAGGTGTTTGAGGTGATTTAGTTTTAGTTCACTTATTTATGGTTTGTTTAGAGTTAATCCCATTCTTATACACACACAACAAATGAACCAAAAAGTAGATTTTCTTATGAAAGTGTTCTTGCATCATCAAAAGGAGGCAGCGGGTCTCTCCTGTGAATTTAGTGACGCAGGATCAGTCAGAATGAAATGATTGAAACAACAGCGGCTCTATGAAAACTGTGTAGTCTGTAACACACTGCCCTCTAGTGGTTAGTCTGCACACGTCTTCACACTTGGATTTTCTCATTATATTTCAATGAAATGTTATAAAACAGACAGTCAGATAGACTTGTTGGAAATTAGGTTACAGCAGTTCAAAATTCAAACAAAGTTATACTGGACACATGAGAACAGCTTGTTTTTAGTATTATATTGTAAAACTATCAACTAGCTCCTGGATGGAATGAGTTCTTATGGAGTATTGCAGCATGTCAGAGGTTTTCCTCTCAACTCTTTTTTTTCTGCTAACTTTTTCTTAAATATGAATAATTTTTAAAAGGTATCTTCTATCGTAATGTTTTCTAATAGCCTAGTATACTATGCTCTGTATATATCCACATATACAGTGGGGCAAAAAAGTATTTGGTCAGCCACCGATTGTGCAAGTTCTCCCACTTAAAATGATGGCAGAGGTCAGTAATTTTCATCATAGGTACACTTCAACTGTGAGAGACAGAATGTGAAAAAAAAATCCATGAATTCACATGGTAGGATTTTTAAAGAATTTATTTGTAAATTAGGGTGGAAAATAAGTATTTGGTCAATAACAAAAATTCAACTCAATACTTTGTAACATAACCTTTGTTGGCAATAACAGAGGTCAAACGATTACTATAGGTCTTTACCAGGTTTGCACACACAGTAGCTGGTATTTTGGCCCATTCCTCCATGCAGATCTTCGAGAGCAGTGATGTTTTGGGGCTGTCGCCGAGCAACACGGACTTTCTACTCCCTCCACAGATTTTCTATGGGGTTGAGGTCTGGAGACTGGCTAGGCCACTCCAGGATTTTCAAATGCTTCTTACGGAGCCACTCCTTTGTTGCCCGGGCAGTGTGTTTGGGATCATTGTCATGTTGGAAGACCCAGCCACGTTTCATCTTCAAAGCTCTCACTGATGGAAGGAGGTTTTGGCTCAAAATCTCACGATACATGGCCCCATTCATTCTTTCCTTAACACGGATCAGTCGTCCTGTCCCCTTAGCAGAAAAACAGCCCCAAAGCATGATGTGGCTTGACATGACTCAAATCCTGCAGTGATGACACTGATATTCACTGATTGTTTTACTGCTGATTATTTATTATTATATATTATATTATATATATATTATATATATTATTTCTGTCATTTTTCTAAATGTTGAGACTCAAATCAATAAGTAATCTATTCATATTCATGTTTATCCAATTCTTTTAGTTCATTCTTTTTTATGATTTTCATTGAAGGATTTTTTTTTCAAGATGTTTTTCTGGCCTTGAGTCAAATATTTTTATTAGGAATAAAAAGTAAAACCTGCTAATAAAGCTGAAGGCATGAGAACCAGGTTGAACCTGACCCTGGAGGAGTTACTAACTATGATGTTTTTACACTTATTTCTCTAATTTGCACATTGATACGAGAGTAAAAACAAAGTTTGTGTTCTGGTGATCTTTACCTACTTTATTTATTTGTTTATTTATTGCTGTGACCCGTCCAGGGTGTCCCCCGCCTCTCGCCCCTTGACCGCTGGAGATAGGCAACAGCTCCCCCTCTGTGGAGGACTAAGCGGTTTCAGAAGATGGGTGGGTGGATGGATGGATGGATTCATTGCTGTTGTTTGGGGGGAGAATTTGTCTTGATGTGAAAACTTGAATCTCTTTGAATGCTTCCAAAATTTAAACAATCATTTTTGAAACAGCTGTTTTATTAACTGTAGGAGTTATAGGAGTGTTGTTCACCTTGTGTCATTGTATTTTGTTTGATTGACTCAGATTAAGATGTTAGCATTTAAACTGAGAGGTTTCCATGAACCAGACTGTTTTGTGATGTGAAACAGACTGCAGCAGGTTCATGGATCATCTCTAGTCATTAGATGATCCATTAGATCCTAATGGATTCAGAATCTCACCGCTGTAGTTCATCACACCCAGGGGGCCCAAACAGCATCTTGCAAAGGGGCCCCACAATTCCCTGAGCTGCCCTGATTAGGAGAAGTGTCTGCATTAAAAACTGTTCTTTAAAAATATTTTTAAAAGTAAATACTGTTTAGCAGATTCATTGCTCATGTTTAAATATCTGAATGTTGACCTCTGGTGGCAGCAACAGCAGGATTTTTTTGGGTGTTTTAAACAAAATGTTTTGTTTATAGAACATCTGTTTCCTATTTTATAAATGTACGTTCCAGCTGAACAAGGACATACCGACATGTTTCTGGTTGCTAAAGCCTTCAGCTTGGTTACCAAGAACTTTTTTAGTTTTACAATTTTCCAGTATTTTACACTGATTTAGTACACATACATAAACATCACACAATAATAAAAAATATCTAAAAAGAGCTACTTTTTTTTAGTCTCTATATTCATTTTAATAAAATCTGCATTCATTTAACTAATGTATTTAAGTAAGGGTAACATACCATTACATACACTGATGCTTATTAGGAAACTAATCATTTACAAGTCCATGTGAATAAATGTTTTTGACAGTAGCAGCCAAAAGGCTCCTTCCTGCCCCATGACGTTACAGTGGATACATATTATGAGATTTACAGTATGTGATGGAATCTATCATTTTCATTATGTTTTAGGTAAATTATGGACTAAGTGGGTCAGTTTTATTCATTCTTTATGATCAGTCTTTGTTGAGGCCTCTTCTGAACAGATGTTAATGTTAAAGACAAAAAGTAGATGGTGTGGATGTACTTGTACTATATCACTGTTACTTCCCACCCTTTAAAATAAATAGAAAACAATAAATTTGCATTTGGATAAACATAAAAGTCCATAAATGTAAAAGGTTTCAGACATCATGTTTTTCTACAGATTTTTCTCTCAGTCTACAGCTGCTCCAAACTATTTTAATTCATTTTCTCTGGGTTTTGTCATTTGACCAGTTTTAGCTATAATCAAGTATTTTCAAACATTTTGTTAAAGATTCAAATCCTTTAAGGATCTCGAGTTCCCGTAAGAAGTCTCAAAGCAGCAAGTCTGGTCCGGTTCACACTAAACCTTCATCTTGTGACGGGTTTATTTTTATACACCAAAACAGCCATGTTTAAAAAGAGGAACAAACCTAAAGGGCTGGAGAGCTACTATATTTAGATGTGGAAACAAAATTCACCGCCTCACATCTGTACATGCGTGTCATAAAACCAGAAGGCGAGAAACAGTGTCACAACATTTAGAAACCAAAAACTACAAAGATTTAACGACAGCAAAGAACTGAGACCAAAGTCCCACAAAACCCAGGGAGCACCAGCAGGTCAGGGATGCACTCTACATTTTTATTTGTATAAAATCTTGAACACAAAGCATCATTTTCCTTCCACTTCACAATAATACACTACTTTGTGTTGGTCTATCAAATAAAATCCCACTAAAAGAGACTGAAGTTTGTGACAAACTGGAAACGTTTCTGAAGACGTTCACAAGGCACCATCTGTCTGCAGAGGTCTCTCACTCGTTGACCTCCGTAGTTTCTGATTGGTTGGCACTTGTAAGGATTGTGAAATTCATGGATTAAAAACGACCAGACGCTCTCAATGCTCACATTTAAAGATGCTTTCATTTAAAGACGACCACACGTCTAAAGTAAAACCACTTTAAAACAATCTGCGCTGTTCTGAGATCAGCTGCTCTGTCACACAAACTAATAGTTCTTGTATCCATTAACTCCATGTCGGACTGGGGGTCTGGCTTTGGTCCAGCTCCAGTCCTCTGATGCTTCACCATCACTGGGTCCAGAAGTCCACTGGGGGGTGTACCTTGGGAGGAGGGGAGGACCACGTCTTCTTCTGTCCTCATGCTGGGGGCGCCACTCTGGCTCCAAACGCTGGGGGTGTCTGGAGCTCCTCTCTGATCCAGGGGGTCTCCTCCACTGGCCGCCTGGGTGTGTGGGAGTCCATCTGTGTGAGTGACAACGGGGTGATGGGACATGACTGTGAGGAGAGGGACAGAGTGATGGAGGAAATGGGACAAAACCGCGGTGAGTATGGTAGTTTGACCTCTGAGGAGAGGATGACCTGTAGAAAGAGCAGCAGCAGAATGAGTTTCTCTCTGACTCGTCCTGATTCAGTCTCAGGATCTGGTGTTTCACCATGAAGGAGGAACAGATCATTACATTTTAGAAAAAAAATATAACCGACTTGGATTCAACTTTTTCATACGTCACACCTCAAGCTGCTGACAGGGTTGACCACTGAGTCTCTGTTCTTTAAAACTTTAACTTAAAGCAGCACTCTGGAGGATTTCATCAAGAGAGCAGTTTTTGAATCTAACGTCCAAAGGCTCCTCCTCAAAACATCTCGACACACGCGTCCGGTCGCGTGTGCGCACGGTGCATATATGTTGCGGGCATGAACTGTACAGCTCAATGTGTAGGGTTTAATCACTCACAGTTCACAATCTTATTCCAACACTACGAGGGTCTGATGAGCCCTCTCTGTCCCTGCTGCTTCTGATATTAGCTCTGTTAGCACCGAGCTGCTGCTGGACTCTGAAGCTGAACTTGACTCGGCCCTGGATGAACTTTCTGACCAAAATAAATGCGTAATCCTGTCAAGCCTTGCCATTCTGTGAGGTGAAAGGTTTAAAAATAAAAATAAATCCATCTTTAGCTGGAGAATGGGTAGGTTTTAGTAGAAATGAGCCGTAAGGCTGAGACGCAAACAGAGAAACACACGGAGCGTCCTGTACGACAGCGCCCCCTACTGGTACAGGTTTGGTCGATGCGCGTGCATGTTGAGAGAATGCAGACATTTGAATTTCATTGGCTAAAAAATGTCGGCGGCAAGAAATAATGGAAAGGGGTCTCTAGGAGGAAGGAGGGTCTTCATCAGAATGACAGATGTTGTGGAACTCAACCCATAGATCATAGTTTAGACCTGAAATATCATTTAAAACATTTAGAAAACTTTTATACAGAGAAAAATACTCCAGAGAGCTGCTTTAAGCACTTTAATCCTACTACTGGAGGTATCAAATCTCTCTGCTTCTATAGCTTCTGTTCTGGCCACCCTTTATGCACTGTAGGCTGTTTATGAAAGTTATAAATGAGAAAACTGAACTGATGTCACTCAGTGACTCTACCCTTAAATAGTTTTACATTTCATTTCCACTAGATTTGCTTATCTTGGGGTATAGGTCACAAAACAATAAGATAATAGTTTCAACCTTTAAACTCCCGTTCTACTAAATTAAAAGTGATCTAGAGTGGTGCTCTTTGTCACATCCTCCCCTGGTTGTCTGCTAGGGGCGACAGAAAGTCACGCTACAGGAGCTCGAGGTTCAGACACAGCCAGGAGGCGACGTCATCAATACATCATAAATACACAGGAAACACAAACTCACAACACCTGACTCCCCCACAGAGCTGGTATCTACAGGACCAGAGTGGAGGAGCTCACACAGCAACTAAAAACATTCACTCATCTCCAGCTGTCACCAGCTGGGGGGGTGGGACACTCTGGACAGGGACACACATAGAGTCTAATGAGACAGACAACCATTCACACCTCACTCACACCCAGGGACAATACAGTCGCTAATTAACAACCCACTAATAGAAACTGCACACATGAATACCTGAAGCTCCTGGGGTCGTCATGGCTCACTCGTCTCAGGGCTCGTCCTCTAACCGGCTCCTGGTCAGACTCCTTGATGCCCGCGTTACTGGTGGGACAGATAAGAGGAAATAAGACCATCAGTTTACAAAAAGACAGGGACAGTTTGAATCCCTTTCTGCATGTGTGAGAACACATGGGTGACTTTAACAGTCTCTAGGTGTGACAGAGTGTAAACAGTTGTATGTTTTGTTTGTCTCTGTGTCCCTGTGATGGACTGGTGACCTGTCCAGTGTCCCCTGCCTCTCGCCCTGTGACTGATGGAGACAGACACTAGCTCCCCGTGACCCTCACTGGATGAAGAGCCTCAGAAAATGAATGGGTGGGTTTACAGGGAAATGTTAAATCATCTTAATAAACCATTAAGTGCTCTGTTGAACTGAAACACTTGGTTTGCTGCACTTTTGTTTAAATTTGTAAATATTCATGAGATTATAATTTTTTTCACCATATAATGAAGAACTATGAAAACGTGATAACAATCTTAAAACATGATTAGGACAAATAAAAACAACATTTAGGAAAAAGTGTTGCTAGAGCCTCAGTGTGGTGGGAAAAAGGAGAGTTTGATGAGTTGGTATTAAACAGATGTTAGCTTAGAAACAGGAACGTTAACATGAAACTATTTCATGATCATGTATGAAATCATTCAACACAGAAAACCCTACTGTGATAACTCTGAGTCTAGCTCCAGAGAAAAGACATCATTTTCTCACACATTTGCTAAAATCTAATCCAAGCCCTTTTCAAGGAAGATTTTAAAGAACTTTCTGATTTTTCAATTACAGTCTGTCTACAGCCTACTATGTGCTGTGATGACTGACTTTATAAACACTGACATATTATATTTATGTTACAGGATCTGGTAAAACGATGACGGCACATCATTGTTCTACCTGGAGATCAACAGGAAAACAAAAACCCAAACCCTAACTACAACAGTTTTTGCGTCACCTCCTCTTTGGTCCATGTTTGAGGTCGTCCAGGTAGTTTTGTCTCTCTATAGCGTGACCCCGTGACGAGTTGAACACTGTAAACAGAACAAAAATTCAGGAGCCTCACAGTCACACTCAGATGCAGCATGTAGCCTTAAGAGACTCACACTCCACCGCCTGTTCAGGGTTCATCCCATCCACATCGATCAGATACCTGTAGGTCACACAGACATTAGACTCCACCCATACGTCCACCTCACCCTGCAGGTGTCCCCCTCTACCCACCTGCAGATCAAGTAGCCAGTGCGGTTCACCCCGTGGGTGCAGTGGACTCCGATCAGTTTGTCTGGAAGAGAGAAGTGACTGTTCACACACTTTCAATGATTTAAGCACTTCAAAACTCGTAAATGGGGAGGAGGGGGAGTTAAAATGATGCGTTACAGATGTTCTGAGCAGCTGGTGTCTGACCATCAGGCTAGCAGCCGCTCAGAGCTGAGCCATTCAAAAACTAAATCCCCACCTGATACGGGTCTGACTATGAGAGGTGGCTTTTAACTAAACAAAGGTCTGTATCTGTATTAAAGTACTTTATAAACATCTGTGCTTCTGCATTGGTCCAACTCCTCACTCACCGTTATCTCTGTTGTCTTCAAGAAACCTGTGAACGGTGCGCTTGAAGCTCAGGATCGTATCATCACTGGGAACCTCGTGACCAGCAGTAAAGATCTTCACACACAGCAGAGGCTGTGGAATGTCCTACACACACACACACACACACACACACACACACACACACACACACACACACACACACACACACACACACACACACACCTTGAACTGGTCTCCAGTCCATCACAGAGACAAATGAGACTTATAACCAGTCACACTCACACCTAGGGACACTTTAGAGTCACCAGTTAACATAACATGCATGTTTTTGGTCCATGGGAGGAACCTGGAGTACAGTACCTGTAGGAAACCCACGCAGGCATGAAAAGAACATGCTTACTCCATGAATGAGGACACAGCTGGGAACTGAACCTGCAACCTTCCTGCTGCAAAGTAACAGATCTTTTCACTGTGCCACCATGCAGCTCCCCCTGATATCATCTGGAGGAACTACTGGGAGAACGAGGTGAGTTTTTGCCTTCTGAGGAGAGTCTGAAAGTCTGAAGCTTTAGTAGATAAATCAAGTCTGAGGTCATGTCCACCTGCTGACACCTCGCTGAGCAACACACACGGAGATTCTTGTCCTCAATGAGAAAATTCATCTAATCTAGTCTGAGTCACATCGCCCTTTTTCCCACACTCTGCAGGTCTTCTTCTATGGTGTCAAATGTCAAAAAGCACTGCATGGTGTTATCACTACTGTAAAGTAATGTGAAAATGACATCACATTATTTTCTCTTAACATTTTTTAGCCCAGGCAAAGGCCCACGAGGTTTGTGACTAGGGGTGGGAATCAAGAACCGGTTCAGACTTAGAACCGGTTCCAGACCAATTCCATCTGAATTGTACACCTCCAACTTTAACGATTCTCTTGTTTCCATTTTTTTCTAAATTTGCTTGTCAGTAATCTTTCCCATGAAGAAATTAGACTTTTATGCACCTCTCACTGGTCTGACAGAACAATAACCCGGTTTTTGTCGGGACAATTGCGCAGTGCGAGCAGCGGAGGGGCTTAACGAGGTGAGGTCCTGACGGAACCGCACCTGACCAGCGTTTACAGATGAAGTCACAACAAACGCCAAGCCTTCCACTCTGCTTTTACACAAATCACACTCTGCAGTCTCTGAGACGACTCAGGAGGCTGAAGGCTCTGCAGAAGTTTGAGTCCAGAAGCAGGACCGGGTGACCTGGGTTTGTCCGATTTCGGATCTCACCTCGTTGCTCTGATCGCCGCTATGGCAAGCCCTTTTAACATTTAATCAACAATCGGACCTCTTGTTTTATACAGCAATAACTTAATTTATCCTAGTTCTTGAAAGAAAAAATTAAAAACACGCACGCACGCACACACACACACACACGCACGCACTCAAATCACACCATGCTTGCTTGTGGTGCAGAAGACTGAGTAGAACTTTTTTGCCGCTTAACAACTACTGAAGAATTGATAAGGGAATTGTTAAGGAATTGGACTGATAAGCAGAATTGATAATGGCATTGATATTGATAAAAAGCTATCAATTCCCACCCCTATTTGTGACCAACATTTGGGTTGCGACCCACCAAATCATACAATAAAAAACAGTAGATGAATTAGACAGGCTACTAAATATTAGTAAATCCCACTGCTGCTGTTAGAGGAACAGGGTCCTCTGGGAAATATTTCCTTTATGAAATCGCAACAGGTATCAGAACAAGATGCCCATGAGAGACACTCAGTTGTTTGATGCCTGTAGATGAATAGTTTAGAGAATTTTGAAGCATTTTCAGACAGTGTGGTTAATACATCAGTGTCTTAAAAGACCAGGACTTTGTAGGAAATCAGCTCTACTGATTATTTAAAAAATACCCGAATGGATCTGATGGAATCTCTTAAAACCATTCAGCTCTTGATAGTGAAATAAGAGTCGTTTCTGAAGAGGTTTGAGTTTCCTGATGCTCTGTGACGTCTGCATCAGATGTGGTATGTACGATATGTGGGTGTTTACCTGCGGTTGGTAGTAGCGTGTGGTAAAAGTCAGGTCAACGATCAGTCCGAGCTCCTGGTTCTGTGTGCTCAGAGCATCCAGCAGCTCCCAGGCGCCAAACACTTCGGAGCAGCGGAGCTTCTGGTTTAAAGCCTGAATGGGATTGAACAGGATATTCTCATTAGGAAAAACAGACGGCACCTCGCTAGCACTGACGGTAGCCTGACACACTGCTGACCTGTTTCAGGGGCACTTTGAAGGCAATGAATCGAGTCCCACGAAGTCTCTGTCCTACAGGTGAGTAGTCCAACCACCTGATGGACACAAGGAGAGTCATCTCACTGACTGGTCACTTTGAGTGCTTGTTATTCTAAAAGAAGCCTTACTTTTATCCTCATTTTATAAAAAAAAAAGAAGAAAGTTTGATTCTTTTCAGCCTCATGACTGCAGGAGGTGATGGTTACATCCTTCTGTTCAATCGGACATGTTGAAAGAATCTGATCTCCATGTTTGAGAGGAAATATATGAGTGTCCACCAACTTTATAACTCCAACACAACCCTGCAGGCGCCCACCATCTTTGTCAACCTCAAACCATTCACTGTGAAAGGTAATTATGCTGTAAAGGGGGCTGCTGTACTGTCACTGTAGGATTGGGACCAAAATATGTCACAAGTATTCAGTTCAGTTTTCACAAGTTGCCACTTAAGATGTTATTCTTCAGCAGGTCATTATAAAGTTCTGTTCATCTGGTTCTCAACAAGTGTTCAAAAAAGCAAATAAACCTGAGATGAGCAACAGCAGCACACAGCATAAACCATTTTCATTTATTTAACAAGAAGTAAACCAAAAATCAGAAGCAGTGTGTAAAAAAACTACAGTATATGAATAGATTCATTACAAACAGCTCATACCAGCTGTCAGCTTAGTGGTGGGGGGGTGATGGTTTGTAGTCAGACGTTTGGACTAAGCTGGGTCATAAAACGATCCAAACCTTCAAGGAGCTCAAAGTCCAGACCTAAACCAGACTGAAATCCTGTGGCGGGACTTCAGAGAGTTGAGCAGAAACAAGCTCAATGAACTGAAGAGGAGAGGACCAGAACCATGACAGAGACTGATAAGTCAGAAAACAACTACAGAGTCCCTGCTGCTAGATGAGGTACTCAGGGGTTTTATAAATTTACCTAAATCAAATTCAAGCATTTTAAGGTTAGTTTTCAAGAATGTCCAGCACCAGTCTTATATTGATGATGGGTTATTTAAATATTATGTATATGTTCAATATGATTTTACTTCACTATCTCATAAGGGTCAATTTTAATGTTTAACTCAAATTTAAGTTACAGCTTCAAACATTTTCAAAACCTTGAAAATATAATTAAATTCCAGCATCTTAAAGAATTTCAGCTGTTTTTACACAGCCTGGACACTTTAGCTGTTTGTTAAATAAACAACACTGAACATCATGCTGGTTTCAGTCTGACTGATTGTCATTTTATAAATTACTGAGTGTCATTGAATTAAACTGAACTTGTTTTTTGTTCAGGTGACTTGTTGTGAACTGGAACTTTATAAATGAACTGAACTGTTGTTGTACACCAGAGGCTGTCCTGATGGACCAGACAGTTGATCAATTTACTTTCTTTTTTAAATGACGGAAACAAAAAAGAAACGAGATCTAAACTTTCTAACACAATCAACATCAACACAAATGATTTCTGTATGTTTTTGTAGAAATCATTAGCTTATGTTGGTGTGGTTAGATGGAGCTTTTTCAGTGAAAAAGTATCACTTAAATTTTTTCCTCACATCAATCACCTCGTTGTTAAATTGATGTGGTTAAAGTTAAATCAATGCGATTAATGTCTCCAGTAAAGATTCCGATTGTTTGCTTTCGGTTTTAACCTCTTACCTGTCGGGGATTTCGTTCTTTTTCTTGTATCTGGACATTTTTAAACTCCTCGGACTTCTTGTTTGTTATTTTCTCTTAAATTACGAAAAAAAAAACGTCCTAAAAGCCTGATAGTTCCCACGTTGACTCACTTCATAAGGCTCTAATTAGTTTTAGCTCATCTAAAGGCTCAACATTCACCGGAAAACACTCACCTAAAAACACTTAAATGATTAAAACAATTAAAAAACATTCTGAATTATCTCTGTTCTATAATTTTCATGATGTTTACGATCGTCCAAGGAAAACTGTCGTCGTCTGGAAGCCGTCATCTGCTGGCGCATGAAGATGACGTCAGAAACACAGCCAGATGGGTTTTTTTTTTTTCACCTAGTGGACGGTTTTAGGTATTACAGCTACTGTTTGAAATCCATTTAATGTGCTGAAACTGACAGGGAACATATTTCAAGCCAGTGCATACATTTGTAATTGATTTCTATGTTTTCTGTGACTTTGACCACAGGACATTATATGCTGTCGACATGCTTATTAATGCACATTTTACAAATACACAGCACAAATGCACTCACTGGCCACTTAATTGGGTACACCTTGCTAGTACTGGGTTGAACCCCCTATTGACTTCAGAACTGCCTTAATCCTTTGTCGCATATATTCAACTAGGTACTGGAAATATTCCTCAGAGATTTTGTTTAGTTAAAAACACACAATTCAGTCAGAAAATCCATAAATTTGGTCAATTCTTTGTGTTGATTCAGTTTCTGTTCTAAGCACAAACAGAGCAGCAGGCGAAAAGACGTCCACCAGAACCAGGACGGACCTCGATGGACTGGGACAAAACCAACTGGACACAAACAAATGGACAAACACAAACAAACAAACACAAACACCACAAACAAACACAGACCACAGATGTCTGAACTGAAGATTAATTTCATTTGTTGAGATATGAACTCTCACTTTGAGTTTCTTACTGTAAAAACTATTCATTGTGGTTTGAATCAGCTGGTTTTGTGACATTCTGACAGTATAAATTGTAAAACATCAGGCTTTTAAATAACCTGTGACTAGCTTCACTGTTCATTCTGGTGATGTGTGAAGAAAAAAAGGCAGACAGGTCCTAATAAAAAATATATATAAATAAAAACATTCAAATACAGACAGACTTCACTCCATTTTGAATGCATTCTTATTTATTGTATATCCCTTTATTTTATACCATTAGCTGGTGCAGCAGCTTCCACTCAGGTGTTCCATTCAGGAAAAGCAGGATTCCTCAGCTTCACTGTGTGTTAACGCTAATATGCACATTTAAACTTATTGCTGACACGTTTTGACAGATCAGGTGAGAGATTTTGTTGGAATGACTTGTCAGAATTTTGATGAGCAGCTTCCATCACATACTTTAGAGAATTCAGAAGAATTCAAAGCTCTGTTCCAAAAAACAGGACCTGAACTTCTTACATCCTCATTCATTACAGCTAATGTGGCTGAGAAAGGCAAAGTGTAGACAGTTATAGACTGAATTACAAAACGGTTGAATCAGATCAAAGTTGTAATTTGATGGATGAATGGTATCAGAGCTCTGATGAGTATCTCTTCACACCTAGTTCTGCTGGAGGAAGATGTGTTATTTTCCACAATATAACGCTGCAGTACTGTGACTACACAGCATGTGACCTCTAAGGAAAACCCAGGAGGAAAAGACTTAGGTGCACTTAAGGAGGTGTGGTTACAACTTTATTGCTGCGTTCAGAGTTCTTCCAATCAGGTGGGATTCAGTGACTCAAAGTCTAACAGAGCTAGAGTCCAGACTAAACTTCCTGCAGGTACAGACCTCATCTGAACATCGGTGCTGCAGGAGAGACGACTCATGGACGGGAAGGGGAAATGCAACAGGGCAGTGGTGGTGACTGTGTCACAGTTTTACCCTGGAGTGGACTTGAAAAGGAGGCCTGGAGCCAAGAGGGATGGCAAGAAACTCCACAGCACCCTTAGCAAGCTGGGCTTCAAGGTGGATCTTCACAGTGACCTGAGCAGCAAGGAAATCGACGAGCTTTTCTTCAAAGGTAGCATGTCAACACACACAGCTGTGACACGTGTTTAAACCTCTACCAGCCAGGAAGAAGAGCACATCAGTCGACATGATCTATGTTTCTGTTAGAAGAGGCAGCGTTCCTGGTTTCTGCTGTTGATCTGACATGTGAAGGTGTAACATTTAAGTTTAATTTAGTATAAATGTATTTTAGTTCCAAACAGGTCCTAAAATCCCTTCAGATCCCTGTGAGTCTCACAGCAGCTCTCTAACGACACACCTTAAAACAAATCAAATAAACACACTCATAATGTAATAATCATTTATACTCCTAATCCATTCATCATAGATTTGATCAGTTTTCATTCTGTTAAACTTCATTACGTCAGAAATGTTTAAAACTAAACATTTAAAGAGCTGAAGGTCATTAATCTAATTATTATTTTCTTTGATCATACAGTCCAGAAACATACGCGTCTGAAAGCATCCATTTACTGAATAATCAATTCAGTATAGAAAGAGCTCATTCAGTTTTAACATTACTCAGAATCTAAGTTTATTAAAAACATCCTAACTGATCATATTAACGTGGTCTGATTCACACCAACTTCATTCATTCCTTTTTAATTGGAACTCAGCAGCTAGTTGAATTTAACACCTGAACACATCATCACTGACTGCACACGTTGCAGGTTGCTTTGTGCCAGCAGAAAATGAATGAATGAAATTGAGCTGCACTTTCAAGTCCCCATAGCGTTATTATTGTAAACTTGTATTTCTGTACACGGTTTGAATTGCTGGTTCATTGTTTGGGGTGTTTTGTACTAAGAGAGAAGGAAGAAATGGTAAATTCGTTCAATAGTGTTGAAATGAAGTTATGATTTTCACCAAAACTCTAAAAATCAAAATTTGTTTTTGTTTTTCTTCATTTCAAACTGTTCCGACGGCCGACGCTGGTTTAGTAAACAGCTTATTGTAAGAAAAATGCCAGATATTTGAACGTCTGGCAGAAAGCTTGAGGCTTAGTTAAAGGCTCAATGAAGGAATGGATTAAATTATAGGATTGGCATGTAGCTCAGAAGGTAGAGTAGCCGGTCTGACAACCAGAGGGTTGCTGGTTCGATCCCAGCTCCAGCTGGGTTGCATTGTCGTTGTGTCCTTAAGCAAGACACTTCACCCACCTTGTCTGGTGGTGGTGGTCAAAGGGACCCGGCGGTGGTCGGAGGGACCCGGTGGTGGTCGGAGAGACCCGGTGGTGGTCGGAGGGACCCGGTGGTGGTCGGAGGGACCCGGTGGTGGTGAGAGGGACCCGGTGGTGGTCAGAGGGACCCGGTGGTGGTGAGAGGGACCCGGTGGTGGTCAGAGGGACCCGGTGGTGGTCAGAGGGACCCGGTGGTGGTCAAAGGGACCCGGTGGTGGTCAGAGGGACCTGGTGGTGGTCAGAGGCAAAGGGACCCGGTGGTGGTCAGAGGGACCCGGTGGTGGTCAGAGGAACCTGGTGGTGGTCAGAGGGACCCGGTGGTGGTGAGAGGGACCCGGTGGTGGTCAGAGGAACCCGATGGTGGTCAAAGGGACCCGGTGGTGGTCAGAGGCAAAGGGACCCGGTGGTGGTCAGAGGGACCCGGTGGTGGTCAGAGGAACCCGGTGGTGGTCAAAGGGACCCGGTGGTGGTCAGAGGGACCTGGTGGTGGTCAAAGGGACCCGGTGGTGGTCAGAGGGACCTGGTGGTGGTCAAAGGGACCCGGTGGTGGTCAAAGGGACCCGGTGGTGGTCAGAGGCAAAGGGACCCGGTGGTGGTCAGAGGGACCCGGTGGTGGTCAGAGGAACCTGGTGGTGGTCAAAGGGACCCGGTGGTGGTCAGAGGGACCCGGTGGTGGTCACAGGGACCCGGTGGTGGTCAGAGGGACGCGGTGGTGGTCAGAGGCAAAGGGACCCGGTGGTGGTCAGAGGGACCCGGGGGTGGTCAGAGGGACCTGGTGGTGGTCAAAGGGACCCGGTGGTGGTCAGAGGGACCCGGTGGTGGTCAGAGGGACCCGGTGGTGGTGAGAGGGACCCGGTGGTGGTCAGAGGGACCCGGTGGTGGTCAAAGGGACCCGGTGGTGGTCAGAGGGACCCGGTGGTGGTCAGAGGAACCCGGTGGTGGTCAAAGGGACCCGGTGGTGGTCAGAGGGACCCGGTGGTGGTCAAAGGGACCCGGTGGTGGTCAGAGGGACCCGGTGGTGGTCAGAGGCAAAGGGACCCGGTGGTGGTCAGAGGGACCCGGTGGTGGTCAGAGGAACCGGTGGTGGTCAAAGGGACCGGTGGTGGTCAGAGGGACCTGGTGGTGGTCAAAGGGACCCGGTGGTGGTCAGAGGGACCTGGTGGTGGTCAAAGGGACCCGGTGGTGGTCAGAGGAACCCGGTGGTGGTCAAAGGGACCCGGTGGTGGTCAGAGGGACCTGGTGGTGTCGGTGCATGGCATCCCCGCCTCTGTCAGTCTGCTCCAGGGCAGCTGAGGCTACAACGTAATTTATCACCACCAGTGTGTGTGGTGAATGACTGTTGTGTTGTACACAGTGTTGGGTAAGTTACTTTAAATTTGTAATATATTATTATTACTAGTTACAGCAAAAAAATGTAATATAGTTTAAGTTACACTACTTTGAGTTACTTTTAGTTACTTTTGGCAAAATATATAATATATTATGTGACGGCGTTCTAAAATGCTATAACTGATCAATTTACATTTTCCACAAGAATGACACCAGAAAATACTGTATTTTTCTCACTATTTTATTAAACTACAGTCAATTCTAAATACCGGTAATATTTTATTAATGTCAGTCCATACATAAGCTGTTGATACTCCTGGGCTTCAAATATTCTCTTCAGCTCCTTTTCCAGCAGCACACGTCTTATCCAACTCCTTGGCAAATGTCTTTTGGGGGGTGGGGGTGGGGTGTTGTAACTAGTTTACTCAAATTGTAACTAGTAATATATTACTTTACTTTAAAAGAGTAATGTTAATATATTAGTTACTCAAGAAAGGAATATATTACTGTAACTAATTACTTTGTAACTAGTTACTCCCAACACTGGTTGTACAGCGCGTTGGGGAGTGTAGAACACTCTAGAAAGATCTATAGAAATACAGGCCATTTACCATTTACCAATAACAAAGTCTCATATTAATTTCAGACCCAGATCAGCTCACATTCAGCTAGCTCACAAGTTTTTGTTGAAATGTGTGTGTGTGTGTGTGTGTGTGTGTGTGCGTGTGTGTGTGTGTGTGTGTGTGTGTGTGTGTGTGTGTGTGGAGAACAAACACTCAGGAGTTTTATCTCTAATAAATTCAACCTTACAGTCACAAGGTCCAGATCAGGTTCTGATCAAGTTCTGATAAGCGACTTTAGAAATCAAAACAAATAGAAGACCTGTTTGTGTTCAGGTGAACCTTCATAATGAAGTTCACACCTCATGATGTTAAACAGGTGTGATGCAGGAAGGAGCAGTGAGCACATGAATGCCTGATGTTCTGTACATTGTGTTTTAATCACATGCTTGTTGTTGCACAACCTGCTCCCTCTCTAGGTAACAGTGACTGGGTGAAGTGTGTGACTGACTGGGTTTATCTGATGTTCTGACTCTGCTGCAGAAAGCAGGCGGCTGGTGAAGGACTGTTTCCTGGTTGTCCTGTCATCTCACGGGGAGGAGGGCTGTGTGTTTGGAGCTGATGGGAAACCTGTCCAACTGTCTCGTATCTTCACATATTTTGATAACGACTACATGGAGAAAAAGATCAAACTGTTTCTCATACAGGTGTGCAACCATCAGTACATGCAACAACTCTGATGAAGATCCACTCTGCACAGGGTGTATTGAGCAGGTTGAAGAGTTTTGTCTGAGATGTGACAGAAGTTTGACTCATTCTCTCTGCAGGCATGCAGAGGAGGTGATCTGGATGATGGAGTGGAGGTGGACTCAGCTGAAGATCCTACAGACAACAGCTTCTCACACTATCTATCTGTCCCAGTGGATACAGCTGTAATGTATGCCACAGCATCAGGTAAACCACCAGTTAGACCACCAGTCATGATTCATCTTGTAAGCAAACGATGAATATATATAGAACCACCTCAACAAACAATAAAAGCTGCATAAGTTCTTATAAAATGATAAACATTGCATTCCTTGTAGAAATGCTATTTGAGTGCTGAGAGCTGAATAAATAGTTGAGAATGGCTGAAAGCTTCTGAAGAGATAAACTGAAGCTGGTACCGGTCCCAGTTCTGGTCCAAGTCCTAGATCTGATTCTGGTTCTGGACCCAGTCCAGTTCCAAGTCCTCCTATTTTTTTACTCTAACTTTGACAATTTTCGGTTTAAACTCTGAAATGTTCATCAAACATATTCTGCTTTTAATAAAAAGGTAAAATATATCAAAAAGTTGAATCATAAGGTAATAGTTCAAATTCTTATGAATTGCTTAAAACCGGAATGACGTCTCAAGGTTGAAGTATGCAGAAGCAATTAAAGCTAAAACACACTTAGAAATGTAAAGGATTTGAAGGATGCGCTTAAAGAACCACAAATGTTACTTTAAAATATTTTTAAAGCATTGCCTCCATTTATCTGGGCTCTGGGTCACAAGGGCAGCATCCCAAGTTGGGAATTCCAGATGATTTTCTCCCCAGCCTCTACCAGCTCCTCCAGTGGGACCTCAAGGCGTTCAGGCCAGCCTGGAGATGTACTTCCTCCAGCTTGTCCTGGGTGATCCAGGGGCTTCCTGCTGGCAGGACATGCCCCGAAACACCTCCCCAGGGAGGAGTCCAGGAGGCATCCTGACCAGATGCCCAAACCAGCTCAAGTGGATCGTCTCGATTTTGGGGAGCAGCGGCTCTACTCTGAGTCTCTCCTAGATGTCAGAGCTCTTCACCCTATCTCTAAGGCTGAGCCTGGCCACCCTGCAGAAGAAAATAATGTTTGTTGCTTGAATTTGGAATCTTTCTTTTGGTCATTACCCAAAGCTCATGACAATAGGTGAGGATTAAAACATAGATTGACCAGTAAATCTAGAGTCTTGCATTCTGGCTCAGCTCCTTTTTACCACAACAGACTGGTTCAATCACTGCAGACGCTGCCCCAATCTGCCTGTCGGTCTCCTGCTCCCTCCTTCCCTCACTCGTGAACAAGACCTCGAGATACTTACTGTACACTCCTCCACTTGAGGCAGGACCTCCCAACCCGGAGTTGAAAGCCACCCTTTTCTGGTTGAGAACCATGGTCTCAGATTTGGAGGTGCTGATCCTCATCTCAGTTGCTTCACACTCAGCTGCAACCCTCATCAGCAAAAGCTGAAGGTCATAGTTTGATGAAGCTAGACAAACCACCTCATTTGCAAAAAGCAGAGATAAGGTCCGCCTGCCAGCAAAGTTGACAGCCTCCACACCACGGCTGCATCTTGAACTTTTGTCCATAAAAGTCTGAACAGAATCAGTGACAAAGGGCAGCCCTGCCCTCTAGGCCTCCTTCTTCAGCCCGACGGCTCCCCTAACCTCTGGTGACCACAAGCAGTTGAGGGGGTTACCACCATGAGTGGCACCGGCCACCTTTCCAACACATCTAGCAACAGCCGCCTCAATAATCACAATGTGGAACAAGGCTTATTCAAACTCAATGTCCCTCACAGCTCTCAGGTCGTGATCAAAGTTCTGCCGGAGGTGGGAGTTGAAGACCATCTTGACAGGCTCTTCTGCCAGGTGTTCCCAGCAGACCCTCACTATACGTTTGGGTCTACCAGGTCTGCGCGGCATCTTCTCCTGCCATCTGATCCAGCTCACCACCAGGTGGAGATCAGTTGACAGCTCCGCTCCTCTCTTCACTCGAGTGTCCAAAACATACAGCTGCAGGTCAGATGATACGAGTACAGAGTCAATCATCGACATGCAACCTAGGCTGTCCTGGTACCAGGTAAACTGATGGGCCTCCTTATGTTCGAACATGGTGTTCATTATGGCCAGACTGCGACTTGCACAGAAGTCCAATAACAGAACACCACTCGAGTTCAAATTGGGCCATTCCTCCCAATCACGCCCCTCCAGGTCATGCTGTCATTGCTCATGTGAGCGTTGAAGTCCCCCAGCAGGACTATGGAGTCCCCAGTCAGAGCACCATCCAGCACTCACCCCAGGGACTCTCAAAAGGGTGGGCACTCTGAACTGCTACTTGGTGCATAAGCACAAACAACAGTCAGGACCCGTTCTCCGACCCGAAGGTGCAGAGAAGCTACCCTTTTATCCCCTGGCCTGAGGTAAACCCCAACATACAAACTGAGAGTCTTTGGGCTATCAAGAAGCCCACCACAGCCTTCCTCCACCATGGAAAGGTGATGGTTCAAGAAGGAGTATTAAAAAGTCTAAAAGATACTAATACACAAAAAAGCTGGAAAGAGCAGAACGAGCTGAGCAAATTGATAATTGTTTAAATACTGTAGCAGAAGATTGGCAGGGGTAGAAGTGATTTAAAAAACACCCAGAAGCAGAATAATAAACTACTATAATAAAGAGAAAGAAGAAAACAATAGTTTAAATGCTGTTACTCAGCATTCCAGCTAATACAGTTTGTGAATGAAAACTGGAATCTGTAAACGTTATACTTTTGGCCTGAGTGTGGAGCTTTTAGTCAATTTTTCTCTTATAGCAAATTCCTCAAAATTAACTGTAACCAAAGCTACACTTAATTTGAGTTTTACTTTTGATTAGCTGGACAAAACACTGGTTCTGCCTGTTGATGCATCATTTCTCAGTTTTTTCTTTAGGCTAAATGTTTAGTTTTTAGGTTTTTTTTTTTCTTCAATGAAGTCCACAGAAACATACAGAGTTTATTTGTAATTTTGTGGTTCCTTTGAATTGTATCTAACAACTCTGAGCTCGCTCTCAAACAGCTCGTCTGATGAGGCTTTGTGGCTTTCTGATTGGATATAAGCCCAGGCTTCATTCAGACACCACTTACTTGAAAACCTGTCCAAATGTGGGATATCATACCTGAAAAACGCATGGGAGATTCTATGCTCCAGGTTACCTGGATGTACTTATAAACAATACACACCTTGTTCTGAGTGCAAATGACGGATGCTTCTTTTGTTGGAGGACTCCTGCTGCCCCTACCAGGATGCTGCCCTGGTTGAGGGAGGCCCACAAACAAAGAGACTTCTTTGATTAGAACATGATGAGAACACTCAGAACATCTGTGAAATATTTTAAGTGATCTTTGGAAACCCCAGGTGATGTGCATGATGCTCATTAATTCTGCAATAATCAATGACCTTAACAATGTAAATGTCTGGTATCAACACAGTAAACACATGTAGGAGGTCCTCAGGGATCCTAAAGCCATCAGCAGTGATCCATAAAACCTCCTCAAGAACCCAGAGAGATCACTAAGCTTCCAAATGTTCATCAGAAAAAATGATAGAAACATGACTGATCTGAGAGTGTAAATACAAAGAGAAATGTTTTCACTGAGTTAGTCACATTTTTATAATAAACAATATCAGTTAGTAACATATAAACACATTTGTTTTTAAATCTGTTTTAGGGTACGGTGCTTTCATGAGTCCATCTGGATCCGTTTTCCTTCAGACCTTCTGCTCTTTATTAGAGGAGGAGGACTACTGCAACATGGAGCTGACTCGCCTGATGACCCGCATCTCCCACAGTATTGCTTACACCTTCCAGGCCAAAGGTCAACAATTCAATGGGAAAAAAGAGATGCCGTGTCTACTGACACGACTGACCAGAGAAGTGTTTCCATTTGCTGCAGGAATGTCAGCCGCTTCCCTGGTCTGAACAGAGAATACCAGAACACTGACTCTTCCTGTCAGTTAGACAGCAGCATGTGACGAACACTTAGGAACATAGTTATTGTCAGCAGCACTGAGACAGATGACACGCAGAGAATCTGCTGCTGCACGCTCTCTGACTGCTATGGAAATTCTGTAGAAATTCAGCATTCAGCTGAACCTGTACCTGAGTTTGATCTATATCTCATAAGGCACAGCTTACTGTCTTAAAGCACCTCTCAAAACCTCCCATATGACTAGAGACACATGACAAGGACTATGCCTCCTCATAAGAGAGAGCAAAATAAGATTTGAGTTTTTAAACAATAATAGTTTGACTATAAATAACCAAAAACTCAGTCAGACCCAGGATACATCTGTCTAACAAATATAACAGAATAAAACATTGTTTTAACAGGATGATTTCCTACAGGAAATAAAAATAGCTGCATGCATCAATGTGCTTCTTTACTTTTCACCACGAGTTCTGAAAACACGTGGCTGTAACAAGTCATTAAGCATTAAAGACGTGAACTTTAACAAAGTGAAAGTGGTTTAAGAGCATGATTAAAACAGAAACTGATTTAGGTTTATAGCACCAAGCATTATGACCGTAACACCATTAAAACAACATCCCAGACAGCTGTAAAACCCTGCTCTGATCCAGTCAGCAAATAGACAGAGCCCTAAAAGAAAAAACCTTTTCTGATGCAGCTAATTCTCTGTCAAATGTCTCATCAGGCAAATAGCAGGTGACATCTGTAAATTTATATCCGTCTACAACCCAGCAGACCTTTGTTGTAGGACTCAAATATCCCAGCTTCCTGGAGGAGGCATCAGCAGCAGCCTGCTGAATGATCTGGTCTCACAGGAACAACAACTAGTCAACACAGACTCACTGAACGTTTGGATCCAGTAGTTTTTATCAGACTTTTAACTACAAACCCTCCAGATAAAGGATAGAAACTCACTCTGAGGTAACTGAAAGCACAACTCAGGATAACTGCTCTGGCTTCTGAAATCACCTGTTAATAAGTGTATTTGTTTTAGTCAGATTTACATGGCGTATTCTCTATATGCTATTTATATTGACTTTTTAGTTTTTTTATTGGGTTTTATTTAGAATGCTTTCTATTTTTTTCAATATATTCATTCATTATATTTATGTGGGCTGTTTGAAACTGAAACCAATGTTTTAGTTTAGATTATATTTATCTTTTATTTACCGGTATTATTATATAATTTGACATTTTTACAAATCTGTCTTTTTTTTTTCATTACAATTAAAATGATGATTCTTCAGTTTCTGATGTGAATAATTACTAATAAAGCAGATGTTAATAAAAGTTTAAACTTGTTTTAATCAGAATACAAACATTTTGTTGGGAAGCTTTATTCTGATTGAGTTGTCTGTTAATAGAAACATTCTATAAAATAAAGATTAGGTATGGACTTACTGAATCATTCAACTTTAATGTTAGATCTGGTGTAGATCTGTTAGATCTGGAGTAGATCTGTTAGATCTAGGTTAGATCTGGGTTGATCTGTTAGATCTAGGTTAGATTAGGATTAGATCCATTAGATCTAGGTTAGATCTGGTTTAGATCCATTAGATCTGTGTTAGATCTAGGTTAGATCTGTTAGACCTGGTTAGATATTTAGATTCATTAGATCTATGTTAGATCTGTTAAAACTGAGTTAGATCTGGTTTAGATCCATTATGTCTGTTAGATCTGGGTTAGATCTGTTAGACCTGGTTAGATATTTAGATTCATTAGCTCTATGTCAGATCTGTTAAAGCTGGGTTAGATCTGGGTTTTGGATGCTTGGTCAGCTCAGTATTTGTGAAGGTTCTTTTTAGCTTTTTGCTCCAGAGTTTCATAAAGGTTCAGTATTCCTTTAGAGGTGGGAGACAATCATGAGGGAACATGAGTCTAACTAGCATTTTCAGGGTTTCATTTATTTTCTGAGAGTAATTTTAGTTTGCTTAAGAAGCAGTGGAAGTTCATGACCCCTCTCAGCTCCAGGATTCCTTCTAGGCCTCACCCTGTGATCAAACATCACTCCACACTCACCTCTCCAGACAGAATCATTATGCTCACGTCTCTCCTCACTGCAGCTCAGCCACGTTTCCTCTCACCTGAGTCCATATATGGACTTCCTTTGTCAAGTGCCAGTATTGAGTAACTGTTTGCTCCTGCGTGCTCAGAAACACCTGAGTAATCCCTAACGTGTGTCAGCTTATCACAATGAGTCAGTTCAAACAGCTGGTTTCCTCTCTCAGGTTTTTATTTCGGATTCCAGCAAACAGGAACTCTGATAGGATGACATCAGAAACCTCTGCTCAGGTGCAAAACACAGGTACTAAATTATTAGATAATAAAAGGAAATGTTTTAAATAGATATTTAACATTTTACTTAGGTCTTACTTTCAGTTTTGTTTTTAGTAATAGAATCAGGTGAATTTTACTCCTTTTTATCTTATCAGTGTCTTAAGATTCTTAACTAAGCAGGTTACTAATATTGTGTCATCATGGGTTTTCTGTTTTTTATTATTTATTGTATCTAAACTAATAAACCAGCTTTTTGAAGCAGCTGTAGAGCTCAGGGAGCCTGAATCACATCTGGCACCACGTCCAGGTCAGACGGTGGAAAAGACTTGATGTCATCTGACCCGAGAAGCTGTCAGTTTTACGGCACCCAGGAGGCAGTTGGTGGTTCTGTATCTTTTGCAAAGATACTTCAACACAAGGCCTGGACCTGGGATTGATTAATTCAATGCTTTTAAGCTTTAAGCAGAGACCCCCCAAGAACCCCGTATTAAGTGATTTACTTATTTAGTTTGTTCCTCTCCAAAATTCAAGCAAAGATGAGGAAATGGTAGTAATTTGATTATTGTGTCCAATACTATTGTGACAATAAAACCAAAGTAATAGATGTGTTGATAGAGGCTGGTGACAGCAGCAGCTCTGTGCTGTTAAACTCAGGTATCCATTAGCTGAGAGGAAACATCTGCAGCTGAGTCAATGGAAACAGATGATGTTGGTTTGGATTAGGTACAAATCTATTAAGATTCTGGTTTTTTAGAATCGACACTTCTGTGCAGCTGTTTTCACTTCATTTTAGTGTTTTTTCCATCTCATTCAGTTCTTTGTGCTCCACCAAAAGCAGGAAACATGCAGCGAATTAGAAGTTTGGTAATAAAATCATCATTTATACGTTTAATTCTGACTCAACACCCAGCACGCAGAACAATGGAACTCAGTGAATATTTATTAACAGTCCAACAGAACATGGATTTACACTCATAACTACCAAGTGAAAATACTTTTTTAAATGAACAAAGCCCTGTACCACACCTTGTTTTAGTTACAACAGTTAAACTCAAGACTCTCAAAAAGTAAAAAAAATGAAGTTAGCAAAAAATACAGTTCATGAAGTTTAGGATAGTCAAATATTGACCAATCATGTCCATTTCAGACTAGTATAAAACACAACAGGTCTATAAAAATGTTTTAAGAAAAAGGGCTTATTGACAGAATTACCAGAGGTATGGATCATTTTGTTACATGTTCTGATGCTTTATTCGTTCAGTGGAAAGCAGCTTCTCACAGCTGATTGGTTGTTCAGAGTGAAAACGGCTGAGGCTGGGTTAAGGCACCATGGGACCTCACAGCTGATTGGTCTGAGGAGGAAGGGGGCGGGACAAGGAACTGAGGGTGGGGGGATTTCCTGGAGGAGGCTCTAGGAGGTGAGGAGGTGGGTGTGGGGGGTCCTGAAGTTAGGATGTTGCGATTTGGGTGGTGGGGGGTCCGGTGGGGTTTGGTGGTGAGGGACAGTGGCTGCAGCTGCTCAGGGTAGGGGGAGGTGTGTCCGCTGTGGGACGAGTGTGTGTGTTCGGTGTGTGTGGCGGCTGGAGCAGCAGGCGAGGCCAGTGCTGTGGTGGGGGTTGCTGGGGAGTCCAGTGAGGAGGCGGGGCTCGCCTGAGACAGGTGGGTGTGTGTCAGGTGAGACATCGTATGTGGCTGTGTCAGGTGGGGCCGTGTGTGTGAGGTTTGTGTGTGTGGAGTGTGTGTGTGAGGCGCCTCCTCCCGAGGTTTCTTCAGCTGAAGAGGAAAGTCTTCTTCTGCAGCAGCTGATGAACAAAAACACAGAACTCATGAGGAAACGGAACATCACAGTGATCAAACGGCTACACGCCATCAGAAACATGAGACTTTTCTACGTGTTCCAACTAAGAGCAACCAGCTGCTCACTGGTTTATTTTATAGCTCCAGGCTGTGTGAATCCTCCTATCCTGTCGAGCCTAACAGAAAGGTCTTACACCTTAAAGCCGCATTGTGGATTATTCCATCAAGAGAGCAGTTTTTGAATCTAACGTCCTACTGCTCCTCCCAAAAACACCTTGACACACACGTGCGGTTGCGTGTGCGCGCGTGCACACGACGCATTACGTTGCTGGGCATAAACTGTGCAGCTCAAACTGTAGGGTTTAATCACTCACAGATCATATTAAATCACATTCCAACACTGTACCAGGCTCTGATGACCCTCTCTGTCCCTGCTGCTTCTGATACTTGTACTCTGTAGCTGAACAGAGAAATGTCTCGGCCCTGGTTCCTGGATGAACTTTTTGACCAAAATAAATGTGTATCCTTGGCAAGCCTTGCCATTCTGGGAGGTGAAAGGTTTAAAAATAAAAATAAATCCGTCATTAGAATGGATAAAGTTTTTAGTAGAAATTAACTCTGTCTCTTCCATGAACGGCTGAGAGGTAAACAGGGAAACACACGAAGCGTAATGTACGAGAGCGCCCCCTACTGATACAGGTTTGCTCGAAGCGCGTGCACGTTGACAGAAAGCCGACAATGCAGAAATTTGAATTTTATTGGCTAAAAATGTTTGGCAGCCAGAAAGAATGCAAAGGGGTCTATAGGAGGAAGGAGGTCTTCATCAGAATGACATGCTGTGGAACTCAACCCATAGATCATAGTTTAGACCTGAAATATAATTTAAACCATTTAGAAAACTTTGATACAGAGAAAAATAATCCAGATAGCTGCTTTCAATGTCATTTACAGAGAAAGCATTTACACCCTCTGGTTGTCTTCTGTCTTCGCTGTTGGGACATTAAATGTTTTACATCAGCAAACAAATGTCAGACAAAAATAACCTGAGTAAAAACAAAATGCAGTTTTCAAATAATGATTTAATTTCCTTTTAATGATGTTTTCTTATATGACCAGCTTGGTTTAGATATCTCTGTTTCCTTAGTAAATGAAATAATCATTTGAAAGCTGCATTTTGTATTGATCTGATTATCTTTGTCTGATGCCGTTTGATGATCTGAAACAAGAAAAAAGGGGCAGGTACATTTTCCCAGCCCTTTGTATGATCTGTTCAGAGTCATGATCACCATTAACCTATTAATACGTCGCATCCAACACAGTTCTGATGAGTGGAATCACATTAAAGATGATCTCAATGAAAACACAAAAATCTGATCTGATTTGTGCAAACATCATCTGACCATCAATCTGTCCATCGCTCTTCACCCGCTTCCTTTTCTTCTTTTTACCCTGCCAAACAGAAAGCAGAGCAGAGTCACACGATGTCAGCTGACTGGACGAGGCTGTGCTTCAGTGGGAGGGTTGACTCACATAGTTGTCTCTGGCTGACCAGTTGGGGTAGAGCTTGGAGTGAAGCAGTCTCTCTTTGCGAGCCATCTCATAGTATTTAGCCTGCTCATCTTTGGACAGTGAATGCCACTGAGAACACAACAGCAGACACACAATAAAACACAACGTAGACACAGAACACACACACACACACGTTATTACACATCACTGAACCTTACTCTTTAGATAAAGGCTCCATGAAACAAACACTACTTTTTGTAGTATTTCAGAAATTACCAACAACTTATTTACAATTTTTGTTTCTTTACAACTTTGTCCATGACTTCATCTCTTTTCTAAATGCTTCTATGAATTACAACAGAAAATAACTTTATAGACCAAATGCAGTGACTTTAAGAAATATTCAGAGTTTTGTCTTAAATTTTTGACTTTGTTTTCAGAATATCTTAGTGAGTCTTTTTATATAATATTTAGTTGAACTGTGAAAGGAACTGACCCTCTGTCCCAGTATCTGGTTGATGGTGGCGCTCTCCTTCACTTTGCAATGAGCTACGACTTTGGGCCTCTCCTCCCTCATGTACAACATGAAAGCATTGAGCGGCTTCTTGATGTGAGGCTTCTTTTCTTCCTCCTTCTCATGTTCAACATCAGGCATCGACTTTCTGCAAAACAACATAAACACAGTTTACACCAACACCTTAAGACAGCTGAAATTCAGCCTCTTGGTTCCTAAGCAGAACCTTCACATCTTTATAAAAACACAACAGATACTTGACATCATTTGTCAGCTGCTAAAAATGAAACATGAGGTGAATCATTAACAGAGCTGTTGTTATTGCTGGTTTTACCCAGGGTGGTAGCTGCCGCTGCCTGCAGGCTCCTGCTTCACTGTGGGGACAATGGCAGGGTGGGGAATTGATGACTGGGGGGTCAGCACCAAGCGTGGAGAGAAATTACTTGGCACCAGGCTGGGAAAAATCAAACGTCTCATTAAAAACCCATGACCCATTCACAATAAAAGAAACTTAATATTAATCAAAGCGGCAGAGCATTTATAACAGCAACAATCAGAGCTAAGTGATTTGATGTCTATTGTGATACTGAATTTAACCCTAAAAAGCACAAGTCTTTGGAACTGCAGACGTCTGATGCAAAGATACTTTTTATTTGCATGAAAAATTGGGGACAATTACATAAAGGAGAAAACTTTTCACTTTTAATCAGGCAGCTGCACTAGCTTAGCTCTTAAGTCTTTCTTTGTGGGTTTGAGAGGACCTTTAACAAAAACAGCTCAATGCAATAAAGAAAAACCTAAAAAAGAAAATGGATCCTAACACATGTTAAAGTGCACTTTTTCTGTAACAACAAACCATTAAAAAGTAAAATTACAAGGTTACTGACAGCATTATACAGAAAACATCCAAAACATATCTGTAAAATAATATAACAATAGCAGTCACATCAGTGATAATCAGAGGGCCAATTTATCTCTCTCTGAAATGAAAACACAACAAATAAGATTGTCCATGCCACAACAAAACAAAAGTACAACTCTAATTATTACAAAGTAGGGATGTCCCGATACAACTTTTTCACTTCCAATACGATACCGATATTGCAGCCTTCAGTATTGACCGATACCGATATCAATCCGATATAATAGCATGAATCATACATGCCTTTACCTATTTTGTAATGTGGAATGTTTGCAAGGCTAGTTCAAGTGATATTTCTATCCCACAAAACATATTGCAAACAAAGTAAACATAACTCTAATAACGAGCAGAAAACAAATAATAGTTGGTTAACTAAAAGGACGACTACAATTCCTGCTTATAAGACAAACTGCTGATATCGGAAATTTTTGATGCAGTCCGATATAATCCAATACAGGTTTTGTTGGGCCGATATCCAACATCAATATCGGTATCAGGACATCCCCATTACAAAGATTAAAGACATCCCTTTTTGTGACTTCATATTTAACAGAAATAAGATTTTCCTAATGATCAATGATTCAGTTGAATATTTCATAGACTTATCTAATCCCCTTCCCAGCATCTTTATCTGGTCATCTTCTTTGAAAGGAATACTATGCAGTTTTGGCTTGTTTTTAGCACCCTCTAGTGTCCGTTTAGGTCACTGTAATAAAAACGTTATCACCATTGTCTTTGCTCAGAAACACCTAAATCTTACAGTTGAAATGTCTCCTCAGCCTTCATTGCTTTCTACTTGAACAGTTCAACAATCACAAAGAAATCAGCTGCGTTCAAGCTGGGAGAGATCGAAAAAAAAAAGCAGGAATCATGAGCTAAAAGCACTCCAGAGCTAGCATAACAGCTAGCCACATTGAGTTAGCCTAACCCTTGTGAGATACGTGACTTTGTGAGACTTCAGGGCACCAGACCAGAGACTCAGAAGTTACAAACGTGGTATTCTAGATACAAGCAGCAGAAGGGGCCGAGTGACTTTTCATTAACCCTGTAAAGGGTCATATTAGCACATACTGTATCAAGAAAAAGATTTTAAAATATGAAAAATGTACATAGTGTGCCTTTATTAAGGTTTAAAATACAGGCTTTTCCACAACACTGACTGGTGTGCCTTATTCTGTTGTATGGGACTGGTTTAGTAGTTTTTTATTTATAGCAGGTTTATTGGATGTTTTCATTGCTGTGGACATGCAGTGTTTAAAACATATTCTGTTTAGAAGGGTACAGCTACATTTTGCTGAACATTTTTCTTGCTAAAACCAACCCACTGCCAGATGATAAATGTAGTGCTGGTTTTCTTCAGAACTACCGGTAGGTCATTTGAAATTATGGTAATAATAAAACAATACCATCTTGAACATCCAAAAAAGGGTTTTAAATAAAGGCAACTGGACTTATTTGGTTCTTTGAAGACGTTTCGCTGCTCATCCGAGTAGCTTTGTCAATTCTGTCTGTAGTCAAGGAGAGAGAATCTTATAAACTGTGCTTATCTTCCTCTGTCTGTGACACACCTCCTTCCTACCCCCCTTGGGGAGGTGTTCGCTCCATTGTATTCAACTGGAGTCCTGGTGAGTAGTTTTGATTAGAGGCATGAATTGTCTGGGAATTAAGTTCAAAGCAGACTGGTAAGTGCTGGAAAGACTAAATCTGAGTCCTCCTCCTCAGATTATGTACTCTGAGGATCTGGAATATCAGTCGGTCATCAGGGACTTTGTGAGCTGGTGTGAGCACAAACGTCTGTGCTTAAACACCAGTAAGACAAAGGAGATGGTGATTGACTTTCAGAGAGGCGCATCACCCCCCACACCGGTAAACATTCAAGGTTCAGAAATTGAAGTAGTGGATACCTTTGAGTAAGTAAAGTAAAGTAAAGTAAAGTTTATTTATATAGCACCTTTCACAGAGAAAATCACAAAGTGCTTCACAGAAAACAGAATCAAACATGATAAAACAAATAAAATTAATAAAACAAATAAAATATCATTACAAATCAAAATCATTAAACAACAACAAGAGAACACAAAATAGTTATTTAAAAGCAGTTTTGAATAATTGGTCTTCAACTGCTTTTTAAAGGAGTCCAGACTGTCTATACAGCGTAAAACTAAAGGGGTCATTCCAAAGTCGCGGTGCAACAGACTGGAAGGAGCGATCACCTCGACTTTTAAATCTGGTCCTTGGAACTGTTAGGAGATTCTGGTCTGTGGACCTGAGAGCTCGGGTTGGGGTGTACGGCTTTATCAGTTCAGTAACATAAACAGGAGCTTGACCATGTAGGGCCCTGAAAGTTCAGGATTTTAAAATGAACTCTACATTTAACAGGTAACCAGTGCAGAGACTTCAGAATAGGAGTGATGTGATCTTTTCTGTTTGCTCCAGTGAGGAGCCTCGCTGCAGTACAAAGTACAGTTTGAGTACTTGGGTGTCCACTTCAACAATAAACTGAACTGGTCCCACAACACAGATGCTCTACATAAGAAGAGCCAAACCTCCTGAGGAGGCTGCGGTCCTTTGGAGTGAGCACCCATCTGCTTAGGACTTTTTACCACTCTGTTGTTGGCTCTACTGTCCACTGCGCTGTGGTCTGCTGGGGAGCAGGCTGCTCCAACCGTGACCGGAGGAAACTGAACAGCTGGTTAGGAGAGCCAGCTCAGTTCTTGGCTGTCCGCTGGACTGTGTGGAGGAGGTGGGCGAGAGAAGGATGTTGGTGAAGCTGACCTCCATCTTGGACAACTCCTCTCACCTGCTGCACCTGGAGGCTCTGAGCAGCTCCTTCAGTGGCAGATTAAAACATCCTCAATGTAAAACGGAGCGTTACTGCAGATCATTTATTCCCACGGCTGTAAGGCTGTACAACTCCACTATTTAGTTTCATTCTTATCTAACTCAGTAGGGTCTGTGGAATGGTCATATCGGTACATTTCTGTACAGTTTGTTAATTCACTATTGCATTCTGTTTTTATATTGATATTCTAATATCAGTTGATTTCTGCACAGCCCTGTAAATCCACATCTGTATTTGATCTCATCCTCTTATATTGTCTCTGTGTTATCATGTGAAATAAGTGTGTGTCATTTACCGTACTTGCTTTTTATTCTCATGTGTATGCTGCTGTGACATGTGAATTTCCCCACTGTGGGATCAATAAAGTAAATCTTTTCTATTCTATTCTATTTATTCACCCTCCTGCTGAGTATGCTAAGCTATGGGTGTAGCACTGTGTTAGCTGGTAGCTTGGTACCCTTCGGTCAATGAAAGAAAAACTCACAATGGTCACAGAATTAACTTGAATGCTTCAACAAAATTATTTAAAAAAATAAAATCATGACAGGCGATGGGCTCAGTTTATTGCTGATGGTTGAACCCATTACAGAAGTGTTTCTCAACCTGTTTCAGCCAAACGCCCCCAAAGGTATATTGAAATCCCTTACTGCCATTTAGTGCGCTATAACTTACTTCACAGTCCGTGACATAATGATCCGATCTTTTTTGTTGTTCCCAGAATTTAAACAAAGGTTGGGAAATATGCTTTTTGTTTTAAGGCTCCGTATGACTGGAATAATCTTCCCCTATCTATCCACTCCTTATCTTCATTCACAATGTTCCAAAGAGCCCTGATTGAACATCTTCGGAACATTTGTCTATGTTACTAATTGTGTTTACATTACTTTTGACTTCATTAGTCATGTATATACTTTTTATTTTCTTTTTCTTTTTTAATGAATTAATTAATCCTCTTTCATCAGCACCCCCCTTTAGCATGCAAACGTCCCCTTCTGTGCTCAAAAAGTTTAACCGCCCCCCTATGTGACCTCAACGCCCCCTGGGGGGCGCTATAGCCCCATTGAGAAAAACTGCGTTACAGCAATGCTCTATTACTGTGGTTTTCTGAATGGTTGAGGAGTGAACAGTCTGGTGTAGGTGGGGAATTATGAAGCGTGGGAGATAATGGGAGATGAGTGTGGTTTGTGACTGATATGTGTAACACAATACTCAATGATACATGAGCAGCTAAAGCTGCTGTCTTATTCAGTTCAATAAACTGGTAGAGACTTTATGTAAGTGCAACAGTGTGAAAAACACATGCTAAGAACAGATTTCGTCTCTGAGATGAAATTAGGTCTACTCCACCCACAATGCATTTCTACACAATTGTATTTAAACAATGTCCACAGAGTATTCAAACATTGCTGCTCCTCATGCAGAGCATGACTGACCTCTGGTGGCACACATTCAACATCATACAACAAAGACCGGATTTATAATCAAAACGTGTGCATTTCTGAACTTAATGTCATCAGTCGAGTTCCTTCAACATCAGTGACTACATATCAGCTCCTGTAGCTTACTGAAAAAGTCCAAAATGACCAAAACAAGTCACTAAATTTGTTGCTAGTAGCATGCAAAGCTGTGATGAGACGGAAGATCATAGCCAAATCATCATACTTATTAAAGATAAGACAACAAAAACTGGACTCATTAAAATCAGGTTTAAAAAGGCTAGAATGTGAACATGAACAAAAATTAGATGGGAGAGTAACTCAGGAATTAAAAAAGACAAGAGCAGAGATACATTAGAATTATGCCCAGGAGATTAAAAAAAAAAATCTATTGTTCTTAAGGCAAAGATATTACGAAGGGGGTAGAAGGTATAATGTCTACAAGATAAGGGATCCTCTTACAAATACAACAGTAGAAAAAACAGAGGAAATTCAAAAATGTTTTGAAATTATAAATACCTATATGCACAAAAAATTGAAAGTTATAAAAACCACATGGAAAAATTCCTTCAGAGCCTAAATTTTCCAAGAGTAACAGATGAACAAAATGAAAATCTAACAGCGGAAACCACAGAGGAGGAAATAAATAAAGCAATTTTGAATCTAATCTGAATGGAGCCCCTTTTTTCATTTATACCCTGGGTCATGGCTCCAACTAAGAGTAAAATTAGTAAAAAAAAAAAAAAAAAAGATTAAAAAAAAGTGTGGGTTTTTTTGTTTGTTTTTGTAAAAGGGGGCTCTTATTATAAGTATTAATATGTTCAACAGTATGGTTATTTTGATACATCATCTTTTTCCTGTACCAGATGTATATAAAAAAAAA
>SSNR01000135.1:1069036-1126703 GCA_006937965.1 Callopanchax toddi
GCGTCCAAGTACTCCACAGCGTGGCTGGCGAGAAAGGGTATAAAAGAAGAAAGACATGGCCTCCTTGTTCACCTGATCTGAACCCCATTGAGAACCTGTGGTCCATCATCAAATGTGAGATTTACAAAGAGGGAAAACGGTACACCTCTCTGAACAGTGTCTGGGAGGCTGTGGTTGCTGCTGCACGCAATGTTGATGGTGAACAGATCAAAACACTGACAGAATCCATGGATGGCAGGCTTTTGTGTGTCCTTAAAAAGAAAGGTGGCTATATTGGTCACTGATTTGTTTTTGAATGTCAGAAATGTATATTTCTGAATGTGGAGATGTTACATTGGTTTCACTGGTAAAAATAAATCATTGAAATGGGTATATATTTGTTTTTGTTAAGTTGCCTAATAATTATGCACACCTGATATAGGGTGTTGATGTCATTAGACCACACCCCTTCTCATTACAGAGATGCACATCACCTGATATGCTTAATTGGTAGTAGGCTTTCGAGCCTATACAGCTTGGAGTAAGACAACATGCATAAAGAGGATGATGTGGTCAAAATACTCATTTGCCTAATAATTCTGTACACAGTGTATATATATATATTTCCAATCCTTATAGAAATTCAATTTTTCTATAATATTTATTATTTATATATATATTTAAAATACTTAAACATATATTCTTGTGCACAAGATCCCCATTATTATGTTTGTGGTTGAAATAACTTTTTGAGAAAAATTGTTTGTTTGTTTTTTCTTCTACTGCTATTCAAATGCAGAAAAGTCAGCATTGTTTGACACTCTGGTCCATTTTATGCCCAGAAAGAACGAACTAATTACTGACAATAGTCTGATCATTCCTAAAGAGTCTACCGGCTGCTCTCTCAGCTCCTCCTCCCTCCACCGGTCTGATCCTCCTGCGCTCTCCACATGCACCACGACGCACATCTTTACCCTCTGCTCCTGGTGCATGAGCAGCGAGCCCTTTCCAATTTCGTCCTTAATATTTAAATTATTGTCTTTTAAAACTCATTTGAAGACTTATCTCAGCTTCCTGGCCATGCGGTGTTGCGTAATGTCCTGCAGCAGCAGCAACAGACTGGAGCTGCGTGAGGGGACGCAGCTGTTCGAGTCAGCGGGACTCGCTCGCCGCCCGACGTCGCCTCCAGGACTGAGCTTCGAGTCCGAATCAACTATAATGGAGTGGTCAGTTCTGGGACGGTGAGTCTCGGCTGCACAATGAACTTGCAGTAGCGCCACAGATTTTCTGTGCGCCTAGTGACCTCTGGTTTAGGAGCTATAGATCGGCTGGTATGATCGCCGTGGAAAGGAGAATATCGGAATTTACAGATCACGTTTTTTTCCACGAATATTAGCCGATTTTGATCGGTGGCCGATCGATCGGAGCATTCCTAATTAACAGGAAAAGAAACACCTGATGTTTGTGCAGGATGTGCCTTCAACCACTGCTACATCTCTTTCTGCATAAAAATCCATCAACAAAAGCAGTGATTTAAGATTCAGAGGATGTGAGATCTTATCTGAGATGTATTTAGCGTGTGTGTGGTTTTCAGTTATAGCAAAGTAAATCAGTAAAGACTGAGCAAAATCATTATCCCTGGGACAAAACTATGCTAATATTCTAACAAAGACAACAAAAAAAGGGCTTCACTCACAGCCACCCAAGAGGACGGGGGATCTGAGCCATGCCTCCAGGAGAGACCGGGTAGCAGGCGGTGTGAGGGGACCTGGACATACCTGTTTAAGGGACAACAGCCCAAGGGAAAGGTCACACAGGAAGGAAAACTTATTGTATGTTTGGATCTGAAAGGCGAGAGCAGGCTGCTAACCTGAGTCAGGAGAAAAGCCAGGGGAGGCCCTCTGAGGGGAGAAGGCCTCGGGACTGTACGACAGCAGTGGGTGGAGGCGAGTCATGTGGGGGTGCTGCACCACAGGGACACCATTAGACTGGAAACAAACACAAAAATATATAAATCATCACTCAACATGCTATTAACACTTCAAGGATTACAAAAACACAAAAGTAGGAAAAAATGTGTTCAAATAATTCTAAGGACATTAATATTACTCATAATTATATTAATCTCCTGTAAACTTGCATTGTTTGTCTTATTTGTTCCTTAAAAATAAGATTATTGTTCTACTTTATGTTAAAACACTGGGTGTATATAATACACATTGATTTTTTGCCTAGCTACAAATAATGTTTTGTAATAATTTGCTAATACACTCAAGTTCCAATCACCCAAAAATACTAACTGGACAAAACTTGTGTTTAGTCTTTATACATGAGAAACATGAGCCTTTGTGTTTATAAATGGTTGTTGAGTTATTCTTGGTAGTATTACACAGAGTAGCTAAAGCATCTTGATTTGACTTCTCTGGACCACTGAAAAGGATCTGGACTGTGAGCCACATACTGTGTCCCCCAAGCTGTAATTCTCTCATCAAATCTACGCAGCCATCGCAGGTCAGCGCAGAATTGCTCGCGACACTCATCGTTACAGGATGAGGAGCTGCAGCAGTCGCTGTCCTCAAGTATCACTTTCACCATGACCAGCGGTGAACTCTGTTGTCTCTCTCTTATGGCAGCATGAGTTTAGCAGCACACCTGTCCACACACTCAACCAATCAGAGTCCACCCTCTTCACCATGGAGACCAAAGAGCTGTCTGAGGACCAGTGTTGGTCAAGTTACTTTGAAAAAGTAATTAGTTACTAATTACTGATTACTTCACCAAAAAAGTAATCCAGTTACTTTACTGATTACTCATTTTCAAAAGTAATTAGTTACTTTACTTATTACTTTACTTAGTTACTTTTCAAAAACGTGTCGAATATGAACAGCTATAAACCAACAAACCTTTCATCCTGATTCTTTTATTTCTGCATCCATCACAAACTGAATCAAATCAGTCTCTTTAAGTTTTATTAGTTCTAAACTTTTAACTTTATGCTCTTTGCATCAACCACAAATTAAATTAAATTAAATTCTAGTCTCTCACTTGAAGGAAGTTGTTGAACATTTATACCTATTTTCTGCTCATTCAACCAGATTTGATGAAAATAAATAAAAGTCTTTCTCCTGTTTACCTGTATTTCTCTAATGAAACCTTCAAATTACATTCTTTATGTTGTCTTTTCTCTCAAGCAAGGAGGAAAATTTGATTTGAAAAGCATGAGAGACATAACTGTCTTAAGTACAGGGTGGGGGTCTAGAGGTGGAGAAGAGGGGCTGGAACTGTTTAAACCAGGGGTCACCAACCTGGTGCCCCAGGAACCAGACAAGGTGCCCACAGGCCTTTTCTCCAAATAGCATAATAAAATAAAAAGCTGTTGCCATCTTTTTTTAATCACAAATGCATTAATATAAATATAAACACTACAATTTTCTTTAAACATTAAAATATATTTATTATGTATGAAGTTAGTTTAACTCTGATCTATTCTAGTTTAAAGATAAATATTATATCAACCTGGAGGCCCTTTGTATGGCTCAATACCCATGAAGTAGGTCTCAGCTTCACAAAAGTTTGTGACCCCTGGTTTAAATGATATCAACCCTACACCTAAAAACAACAGTCAGTGTCTATTTAATACAGTGTAACTTTGTTTTAGACAGTACAAACTACAGGGATCAAAACTGCCATAAAAAAACGTGCAGGGGCCTGTGCCCCCCGGGCCCCTTTTATTTACGTCCGTGTCTGCTGCAGCTTGACGCTCGGTTCGGTTTTTCTCTACGGCGCGCCGGACTTCGAATGAGCAGAGAGTCCACAGTGGAAAGGGACACCGTGTCCTGACCTGGACAATCTAGCTTGCAGAGCTGAGTTTCTTCAGCTCAGCTGCACTGTCCTGTCGCTTCTTTTCAACTGTTTATCAGGAGAGGAGCCGTCGGTCGGCTCTGGATGCAGACGCTGCTGCGGTCATCATGTCAGCGGGGGATCGGGGGAGTTCTACATCCCCGTGCTGGTTTAGGTGCTTGTTCAGATCAGAGATGTAATTTCTGGCTGTAAAAGTTGTCCTCCCACACAGAGAGTCCTGCTCTCTCTGAGCTCCATGTGATCACTGGTTTGATCTAAACACCGGTTTGGTTTAGTAACGCACTAACGCAGCGTGTTCGCGGGAAAGTAACGGTAATCCAACTACTTTTTTTGCCACTGTAATCCCTTACTTTACTCGTTACTTGAAAAAAGTAATTAGATTACAGTAACGCGTTACTTCTAACGCGTTACTTCTAACGCGTTACTGCCCATCACTGCTGAGGACACCAGGGACTAAAATGTAGATCTACACAAGGCTGGGATGGGCTACAGGACAACAGGCTAACAGCTTGGTGAGAAGCAATAACTGTTGGAGCAATTATGCAGCGACTTCAAAGAATCAAGGACACATACAATTGTGGAGACAAACTCCTGTACAACCAGTCCAGGAACTCACTGAATAAAGAAAATCAGAAGAGGAAAGAAATGTTACTCTGAGAAGCAGAAAAGTAATTTCTCTCAGCCAATAGCTCTTTTACAGTGGTGAGGCCTGAGGTACAACACCAGTAACAGGAGCTCATCCTCCCAGTCTGCAGGAAATCAACAAACAGCAGAGCACGTAGGTATGTATGTACAGGAGCAAAAGTGAGACCAGAGTCAAATTCTTTGTTTCCTACAAACTCAGCAAAATAAACCTGATTCTGAATTATTAGAAATTGGAAGAAACCTGTCATCCAAATTTTTGGCCACAGATTATTATATCAGTAGGAAGATTAATCAATTTCAGGAATTTGTTTTTCTACAAAAATGGCCGTTTAATTTTTTAAGATTAGGTATGCAAAACTGAAGTAGGTAAAAAGGTCACACACACACACACATGCACACACACACACACACAGACGCGTGTACACACACATACATGCACACACACACACACACACACAAAATTGTGATAGGTTTTAGGTCCCTGCTGAATGCTAGTATTTTGTGTTGATGCTGGCTCTAAAATTTGTGTAAAAATTATTTGTTGTTACACTTCTTTTGAAAGATTAAGCTAAATCTTGAGACATTCTTAGAATTAGGTTATTAAAGTAGCAAAGATCACGGGGTGTCTACTCGACAGTCAAAACATCATCTGATACCATTTAGTTCTGTTCCTGTGAAGTACCAGGAGACCCTTATCTCACAGAAATGTGGTATTTTTCCTCTGTGACACTAAAAGTCAAACATGTGCAACAGTTATCTCTATAGAAACCCAAAAATGTGAGAACGTTATGCGCAGAAGCTGAACTCACACTGAGTAGTTTGATGTTCAGGGTCAAGGTGAAAGCCACTAACTGCAGCCAGTTTCTGGTTCTGATTCAAATCTTTGACCAGTCTGAAAATGATTTGGTTGTAACCTAAAGTATTTTTGCCTGTTAGTGTGCCTCATATCTCCATGTAACCTCAGATCTGTCCAGTTAGCATCACTGAGTGTAACTGTGACCTCTCAGTAATGTGACTGCAGCATGAGCACCTCACATGCTTTTACTCTTTCATATCTGGATTGCCACAGCTGCTTGTTGTAGGGTAAAACATGTAAAAGGCCAGTTTATGTGCACTGTGTAGCATGCTATTTTAGCAATGATCAGGAAACTATTTTGAATGTTTCATGCTCCGAATTAGTGCTGGGTGATAAATCAAAAAACACAGAATAACAAATTTTATAACTCTAACCGACGTCATTTTGCCCATAATTGAATGTTCGGTATTTGTATATATTTGTTATATGTAGGTTGAGGATGTCCATGTCCCTTTAAGAAACTGTGACGAAGACTAGTTTAGTCGGCGACGTCACCTCTAGTCACATGGCTTCCCCCATCCAGTTTGTAACAAGAAGGAAAAACAAGGAAATGTAGAATAATTCAAACATGAAGCAGCGGGCTCTTTGCTCTGTGTCACTAGTGGGCCACGTCTGCTCGCTGTTGACGGCTGCTGGTAACAGCCTGCAGCTGGCCGCCACTTACAGCAGCTTTCTGCTCGGTGTCGCAGCACTCAGCGGGTTACTTCAGCCAGCCACGAGTGGACTACAAGCTGAAGCAGTGTCGGCAATAATTTTGGTCCAGGAGAAGCTTGTTCCCAGAAAAATGCTTCATCTGTTCATCAATCATTTGGCAACATGATGGATTCAGCAAGGAGGATGGGATGAAAACAAAAGACAGAAGTCAGACTACAGAAAGGCTAGCAACAAGTTAAGGTAACACGTCCTCCACCTGCAGTTCAACCACACTTTATAGAGAACCCGATTAGAAGAAATCAGAAATCGAGACGATCAGTGATCCTTTTGTTCTGTTCAACTTAAATGACTGATTCTGATAGAGAGAACTTGATATGTGATGACAAAATGAACAACTTTCTCAGAGGGGAATTATTTATCAGCAGAGTCAGTGCGCAAGCTGTCAGGTCGGGGAGGATTTAGCAATGCACGAGCGCTGCTGGATCCATGAACCATGAGAGGTCATGAGCACTGAGCTGCTACAGGATGTAAAGCTCGTCAGATCAAGGGGTCTCCCATCAGGACCGCGGAAGCGCTGGTCCGCAAAGGCGTGTTCGGGCAGTCGGTTCTGGCACGCATGGATGAAATTGGGTTCTTTTGCGGACCTGCGGCTGGTTATGTACAGGCCTGACAATAGACAAAAAATCACTTTCTGGTGGCGTATCCCTTTAAATATTTGTGTTTGCAGGAAATTTTTGCCTGTGGAGCAATTGTGCTGCCGCAGTCCCATCTAGTGGACAACGTTTGTTTTTGTGCATACAGGTAGTTATCGTCCATTTATCATTATCGAGGAGAACTCCTCAATACATCGTGATATTGATTTGAGGCCATATCGCCCAGCCTTAACTCATCTGATGGTAATAATTCTCTAGAAAGGAGAATTTACAACTAGATTTACAACTTCGCACTGGTTAATTTTAACATTATTTTCTAAAACTGTCAGCTTACACTGTCAACTGATAAAGTGAAGGGTGCTCTTGCTTGAATAAATCAGTGCGTTTACATGCACATCTAAGTCAAGCTAGATCGGTCTAGGTCGACCTTATGTTAATAAACTGGGAGCCTTTATCCTAGTTTACACGTCTGTTAGAAAACCGTACTCTTAAATGAAGTTCGTTCCACTCCGCTACGATAGGGGGCAACATGCGCCCTTTCCTGTCGGTCTTCTGCCAGTTGTTTTCTTAGCGTTTAAAAACTCTTGTTTTAAACGCTTCTATCGGTCACAAATTTGATCGGGCATCTTCGTGTACTCAGCGCTGGCAAGCTGTCTGTTTGTTTTTGCTGCTATCGTCTTTTACCGCTACTGATTTGTTTGTATTCCCACTTCCGCGGTGTTGTCACTCTTGGAGGAGGAGCGCCCAGCCGGCATTAGCTCGACTAAGCTGTTTACATGGAGAAGGAAGTCGAGCTACAACCGCATTATCTGGGTGCTTTAGCTCGATTAGATCCAGTTCGACTTCAGCCGGACTAACGGGTTTACGTGCAGTTGAAAAAACCGACTTAAGTCGATTTAAGGCAATAATTCGGTTTTCTAGACTGCATGTAAACGCACTGAATGATACACTAGGCTTGGTGAAGAAAGATTTTTTTTTTACTACAAATGCTGTTTACTTACAGGCAAAAACTATTTACCCACAATCTGCCCCTTTACTGTCCCAAAATAAGGTTTTTATTTATTAACCCAAAAAAAGATTAATGTAAAACAGTAATTACTCCATCGGGGGTGGGAATCTTTAGGCTCTTCATGATTCAATTAGGATTCAGAGGGCAGCATTGTCAAGCATCTTTTTCCACCTCAGCTCCCTTCTTTTCAACTACTTGACCACAAAAATGTTTCTGTTTGCTGTGCGGAAATCACAGCTTTCATACTAAACACTTCTGGACTTAATCCTATTTTGAATGTAAACAGCTGCCCTTATTAAGAAATAAAACATGAAGAGTCCAAAACTGCTGACTTCACCAACAGCAATTTCTAATAAGAGTATAAAAACACCAGAGAAAAAATAAAACTACAAATAAATGAATAGATAGAATAGAATAAAAAGTTCAATACCAGAAGAAGTGAAGCCATTTAAAGGTGGAAATGTACTTTTTGTTTCAAAGGACGAGTCTTATTCATTTGTTTTCATGTAATTTAACAAATTACTTTTATTACAGTTCAGTTTGGTTCCAAATATTAGCAAAGCTTGTTTCTACAGACAAAAGCTTGTTTAGGTTGTTAGAGTCTCATGCAGGATTAAAAACTGTGTTTATGATAAAAGTCTAAAGTGTGAAACACTGTAAAGTGATGTAGAACATGCCGAGTTCTTGGAACCAACTTTATAGGTTAAATGGAAACAAACTGCTGCTATAATTTTAAACTAATCTTTGATTTTGAGCTTTAATATTAATGAATTCACTATATTAAAGCAGCAGAGAGGAAAGAGTTACAGAGTGAGAGACTCACAGGCTGAGCGCTCCACAGAGGAGGAACGCTTTTTGACACAACACCGGTCTCTTCTCTATGCTTACTGCAAACATCAGAACTTGTATCCTCCCCAAAAACAGTCCAAACACTGGACTGTCACAACTTAAAGCGGCTCTCTGGAGCATTTTTCTCTGTATCAAAGTTTTCTAAATGTTTTAAATGATATTTCAGGTCTAAACTATGATCTATGGGTTGAGTTCCACAACATCTGTCATTCTGATGAAGACCCTCCTTCCTCCTAGAGACCCCTTTCCATTATTTCTTGCCGCCGACATTTTTTAGCCAATGAAATTCAAATGTCTGCATTCTCTCAACATGCACGCGCATCAACCAAACCTGTACCAGTAGGGGGCGCTGTCGTACAGGACGCTCCGTGTGTTTCTCTGTTTACAGTCTCGTTCACTGAGGACTCGGCTCATTTCTACTAAAAACCTACCCATTCTCCAGATAAAGATGGATTTATTTTTATTTTTAAACCTTTCACCTCACAGAATGGCAAGGCTTGACAGGATTACGCGTTTATTTTGGTCAGAAAGTTCATCCAGGGCCGAGTCAAGTTCAGCTTCAGAGTCCAGCAGCAGCTCTCTTCTAACAGAGCTAATATCAGAAGCAGCAGGGACAGAGAGGGCTCATCAGACCCTCGTAGTGTTGGAATAAGATTGTGAACTGTGAGTGATTAAACCCTACACATTGAGCTGTACAGTTCATGTCCGAAGTATATGCGCCGCGTGCACGCGCGCACACGCGACCGGACGCGTGTGTCGAGATGTTTTGAGGAGGAGCCTTTGGACGCTAGATTCAAAAACTGCTCTCTTGATGAAATCCTCCAGAGTGCTGCTTTAAGAGTTCTGACTTCTACATTCCTCAATGTTGTGTTATTATTTACCATTAATTAAATCAATGTGTCACATTTTAAAATAGATTCAGAATCATTTATGTCTGAAATGAAGTGCATCAAAATATATATATTCCCCAGCCCTAGTGAGCAAGTGTGTGTGTGTGTGTGTCTGTGTGTGTGAGCAGGTTTTACCAGGTGCGTAGGAGTAGAGTCTCTGTTTGCTGCTCTTCCTGGTATGTCGAGCAGAGGCCACTGAAGCGGCAGGTACTGCAGAGAGAGGCAGAGCATAACACACATATTCGAAGAACAGAAACCCTCTTTGTTGTTTCTCAGAACTGTTCAAACAGTTCTAATGACACCTGATGATAACACTAAAAAAGAACACCACAAACCCTGATGTTATCAGCAGCTGTACCTTCATCACTGCTGCCATGTTTGGTTTTACTTTTCTTTGTTTTTAGACAGATTAAATCACCACACATTTCTCTGATATTTAGCTGAAATAAAACTAACTACAGCAGACAGTAAAGAGTTACAGATTTTTTTATCCAGATGTTTTAGAATGTTCTGCAAATAAATATAAGAGAAAAAGTGGATGTTTAATAGAAAATCATGGGATGTCAGTGAATAAAATTTAGGGGACAAAATCATGAATTGTAAGAAACAGCACACAAACAAGTGTAAAAATGGAACCTTTCAGTTTTACCCTTTGTTGTTTTACTGGATTTAGTGTTTGTATCATTTAAACTGAAGTTGAACTGACACACATTTCTGGTACATTAAACTTCCAAACTAATATGGGTGCCTACAAAACATTTAACAAGTTCTTCTTTGGTTTCTTTAAAAACTAAAATGCTAATGTTATGTGGTCCTCAAATCATGACTGAAACAGGTTTGCCTTTTAATAATTTCTTGAGTGATGTGAGAGCAAACTGGTGGCATGTTAGTAACCAGAAACAGCAGGAGGAAATACTCAAACTGTAGAGGTCAGAGATGAGATAGTGCTCCTCATCTCCCACATGTTTACATTCCCTCAGACCCACACACACACACGCACACACACACACACAAGAAGGCAAACTTCCACAGGAGGAAGACGGCTTAAAGATAAGAGGTCTGTGCTGATGGTCCTGATGATCATCAGAGTGTGTTTGCTGTCTCACACACAGGAATCTCAGGATGGAGCTGGACAAAGAACAGAGTCCATTCCACACACACACTTATACTAGCCCCAAAAACACTGGAGCTCACTACTGACTGAGCCGTCTGAATACAGGGAACACACACATGCCTACCTCTAGTCCTCATTCATTTGAGTGACACATACAAACTCTCTACTGTGACCTCTGACCCTAGACAAGAGTAAAGAATCCAAACAAGTGTGACAACATCTCGGATATCTCCTGACTACAAACAGGCACTTTCAATTAGGGCTGGGCGATAAATCAAAAATAACCAAATACCAAATTTTAAACCTCTAGCGGCCATATTTGGCCCACGGGCTGCCATTGCCGACCACTGTCCTAGGAGCTATGTTGTCTGGGGAATTTTGCACTTTGCCCCTGATAGGGTCTCCAATGGCAAATTTGTCCTAGGGGAAGGGTGAGAACAAGCTTTTTCATGAAGAAGACATGAATGTAGCAGAGTATCCAGCCTGATGTGTTACTGGGGTCCTGCCATGGAGTGTGCCTGGTGGCCAGGCTTTTGATTATTGGGCTCATCCAACTGTGGACTCAATCACCAGCAGCAGGAGCATGAAGGGTCTGGTGCATTGTGGGTCGGGTAGCAGACCAAGATGGTTGCTTTGGTGGTCCGGTGCCTGACTGTTGTTTGGGTGCTTACGCACCAAATAGTAGTTGAAAGAACCCACCCTTTTTGGAGGCTCTGGGACAGGTGCTAGAAGGTGCTTCAACTGGGGACTCTACAGTATAGTCCTGTCCTGCTGGGGGACCTCAATGCTCATATAGGCTATGACAGTGTGGCCTGGAGGGGCATGATTGGGAGAAATGGCCCAGGTGTTGAGGTTGGTGTAAGAAGGATTTTGTCTCTGCCTTTTGCACATGATGTGGTCCTCCTAGCTTCATCAAGCTATGACCTTTAGCTCTTGCTGGAAAGGACCGCAGTTTGAAGCGGCTGATATGTGAATCACCACCTCCAAATCTGAGACCAAAAGGGGGCGTTGCCAACTCCGGATTGAGGGAGAGGTCTAGCCTCAAGTGAAGGAGATTAGTTATCTCATGGTCTTGTTCATGAGTGAGGGAAGAAGGGAGCGGGAGATCAACAGGCGGATCAGGGCAGTGTCTGCAGTGATTCGGACACTGAACAGGTCTGTTGTGATGATGACGAATCTAAGCCAGAAACCAAGGCTCACAATTTACCAGTTGATCTACATTCCAATCCTTACCTGAGGTCCAAAGCTTTGGGTAATGCAAAACTGGTTGTACTTTGTCAAATAAAGACTACCCTCATCTCCACTGAAGCTACCTGACAAACATAAACAAATGCACATTGGACCTCCCCCACTTGCTACAGAAAACAGCAAGACATCTGCCCATACTACACAGTCAGTCAGTGTAAAATTCTCATTTCTCTGACAGAGAAATGAGAATTTAACACACAGCCAGTTCACAAAGCAACCTGCATCCTTCCCCCATTCAGAGGCCCGAGGAAGCTCTGGCTGCGCACTAACTCAATCCAGCTGTTGGAAATACCAGGACAAACACAGGCTATTACTGAGGGAAGCATAAAATCACTTTGTGAGACCAGGGGAAAGTTATTAAGTTAATGCTGTTTATAAAACATCATGGAGCACACAGCGCTCATATTCCACCCACCCACCCACCCCCACACCCACACACACACACATACACACACACACACACACACACACAAACAAAATCATCAGGGCACAGTTAAGACAATAACTAAAAGCTTAAAAATAGATTGTGGTCACTAAAACTTGTTGAATTTTGTTATTCTGTGTTAAAATGTAGAATTACTGATTTAAATAATTCCACTTATTAAGAAGTGTGTAGATTTAGTTGGTGTAAACAAAAAGCAACAAGTTGCGTTTACATTAAGCTTTATTGTTACAACATTACTAATTACAAATGTTTTTGTAGAAAAAAAGTGTGTTTTATAGAAGGGCTCTTTTGGATTTATTGAACTTTCTGTGAAGCCAACCCTATTTATTTGTAACACACTATAAATACCAACAAGCAATTAAATCGAAGGCAACAAGTCTTCTTTTGTTGTGTTCAAAAAATCTTCTGCATCTATGATTAAATAAATGAATGATTGTAAGCTTTTTTGAGAAGAAGCATTTGCATAAAGTCCTACAGACTCTTTATCAATGGAAAAGTCTGATAAAATCTAAAACTAAAAGGCATCCCTCTTTTGTTAATCAATAAAACAAAAAACAAACGATAAAAAAGGAGTGTTTGTTTCAAATCCTTTTTTCTTAGACTTCATGAAAAATTTGCTTGTAAGCTAGTGTGCTTATTGAGTTTCCAGTGTATTATTAACAGTATTTATTAGGGCATTCTTACATCTGTAGTTTGGTTTCTCTGGTCTGAATTAGGTCATAATTTTGTTCATTCATAGCTTTTGTTCTGTTGTTTTGTTTCTTTTTACACAGGGAAAACTACGAACAAAACTAAATACATCACTACAAACCAAATGAAAACATTCAGTCTGCTGATTGGTCAGATTGGGGGTGGGACTACCACATATAAATACAGGAAGAAGGTGCTATGTTCTGATCCTGAGCTAGCCCGCGTGGTCTACAGTAGCCCTCTTCTCTCCAAGCTGTTATTGATGGTTTGAACTCTTCAGTGTTTTTATAAGTTGGAGTTGATAAATCTAGTCATCTGCTCAAATATCAGTGTAGTAATAGACCCTGCTGATCCTCCATGTGAGCCCTCTGTTCATTATTAGCTAGCTAGAAGCTACTCTGTAACTACTGATCTGTGTGTGCACTCCTGCATCTAAAATACAACGCAAACCTGGATAAGGAGGTGTTTTGCACACACTTGATGCGTACGTGGGTTCAATGTGTCAGAAGTCAGATCACATTAACATAGTAGACAGATCTCTGGGTAGTTTGTTTGGAATCGAGACCACCTCCTCCAAAGGGTCTTGGTACGGCTGTTTTGTTCTGGCTTTGTAAGACCGTGTTCACACCTGCACAGACGAAACAAACTAAGGGAGAAAACATACTAAACACTGCAGGTGTGAAAACACGCTTAGACACCAGAAGGCATTTTTAAACAAACTAAATGTGGCCCTGTTAGTTGTCATGAATCCAACTCTTACCATCTCACTGTAAATCTTTCACACACTAACCTGAACCAAACCTGTAGGTATCAAAATGCCTCAAAATGTATCTGCTCTTATCTGAAAGAGACATTCTTGCTTTGCTTCAGTGTAAAGCAATATGAATTGTATATTCCTCTATTTTTTATCTGTGGTGGTTAGCAAATGGCTAAGAAAAAACACTTTTCTAGATGAGACTAGTGATCACCAGTGGCTGATGGTATGCATCAGACCCTGAGGTACTGTGGCAGTTTACATGTAATGTTCCAGAGGATATTTCCCTGGGAAAAGCAGCAGCTTGTACTGGACTAGGAGCAGGAGGTGGGTGAAGTGAGAGGAGGTTATTGGAGGACGGCAAAGCGAGCAGACAGGTTGTCTCTACAGGCTGCCTCCTGCTTCCTCCCAGCCCCTACCAGCAGAGTAAACAGCCTGCATTATGGTTCGGATAGTTTTCTACTTGCAATAGCATGTTTACAAAAACTTGGCTTCAGACAGGCGGGCGGGCGCATATCCTTCTCCACAACTCTCATAAACACTTGGAGAAGCTGAAAAGTACACTGGACCTCAGCTATGTGCAGAGAAATATGAGGAAGGAAAACAAGCACAGCAGGAATAACTTTGGATTTAGTTGAATGAGGTTGTCAGTGTAAACTTGTTGAATAAATGTCAGAATTAGGTCTCGACCAAAGCTATGTATGTTCACACATACTCAATTTCATTTTTTCTTTTTTTGTTGTTGTTGCTGAGATTAGAATTTTTTTGTTGTTGTTCAATTAGTCTTTAGTGTGAACAGTCTATGAAGAGCCCAATATGTGCAGAAAGTGGCTTGGTGTCTGCTACTGTGTTTACAGAAGGAAAGATGGATGCTACATGTTAGCACATGCCGATTAGGGGTGTTTGATATTGACAAAATAAAAGGATATATTTTTTGTCAATTTTCCCCAATTACAATAAGACAATATTTTAATGACGTAAAAAAGTGTTAAGCCTCATGATCTACCTGATGTTCTATAAAGATATTTCCTATTGCTGAACATTACTTACATAAATAAGAACTTATCTTCACTGCTACCCTGGGTTTACCAGACCCCCAAAGTTTCTCATATTCCTCAGCCTGTAGGCTGAGGAATATGGTGAAACTGGTTAATTGCCTCTCCAATGCCAATGAGCTAATGAACAGCAGGGGGAGTAGGCATTTAATTATATTTAGCATTAGTTATTAGCCCCCGCAATGCTAACTCAAGTAAACACTGAGCAGTCTCCAATGTATTTACAAACACCAGCTGTTGGTCAGGGTAGGGCTGCACGATTCTGGATAAAATGAAAATCACGTTTTTTTTTTTGGCGTAGAATTGAGATCACAATTCTCTCACAATTTTTCCCAATACAAATATTTATTGCACTTATTACCTGCACATCAACTTCGTAACAGCTGACACTGAACATTAAAACAATAAGTGTCTCTCTTGTCTTCTCTTACGTACACAACCTTTGAATAATTTTAACAATAATAACAATTTTGAACTTTGTCATTTGAGGGAGAAAGAGGAGTGCTTGTTTTCATGCAGTTTATGTCCAGGATCAAATGCGGTACATCTTCTATTTTAAAAAATTGTTGTCATTTGGAAATGAGATTGCATACAAGTATGAACTGAGATCACGATTTTTTTAACGATCAATTGTACAGCCCTAGGTCAGGGGCCCCATTTATAAAACATGCTTAAGCACAAAACAGGTCTGATAGACTGCAGTGTGAATGTAGCCTTAGAGATCTTTAATAAAACTCAGAATAAATGCAGCTGTTCTGCGCCATCTGCGACCAACCTTCTATAGCTTTGTGTCTAAAGCGGTTTGCCTGTTCTACGGTGATTTAACAAGTTTAAGATGTTTACTACTTTTAAACTCATTTACATACGTGAATTGTGTGAACAACATACCAAAAATGAGGTACCAGCATTTTTCCTTTATTTGTGTATGACAACAAAAGTCTGTCTTGGTGAGATGGGTTCTCACTACCAAAAACAATTCAGTGACACACAGAACTAGGATGCTAAATTTTTCTACAGAAACTTTATAAACAACAAACTAACACAATCTTGGGCTCAACTCGACATAAATCCACATTTTGTCCCAAAAAGACGTTGTCGTAGAGTTTGATTTGAGGAACACACTGACCCCTCATTATTTGTCAGTGCATGAGTGAAAATTAATGTCAATGTTGCCTTTATTTATATAGCACATTTACAAAAGCAACAAGCTTTAGCTAAAGTACTTAACATAAACAAGCAATAAAAACAAGTAAGAAATAAAATCATTGAGTCTAAAAACAGAATTAAATCGTGGCACAGATAAGAACACAATAGAATAGAAAAGAATAGAAAAGTCCTTTATTCTCCATCAGTGGGGAAATTCAGGCACACCAGCAGCAAGTTACAGGCAAGTAGAGAAAAAACAAGTTCAGACAAGAACAAAAAGATATATGTAAAATAGAAAATTTAAAGCAAAAAAGTCATGGCACAAAAAAATATGTAATAATACTAGCATAGATACTAGTAAAACAATGTACAAGCATCAAAAGTCATTGAAGATAAAGTCACTGAACTATCAAACTGAATAGGGTTCTTATTATGAGAGATGTGCAATATTTTATGCATAAAAAACTGTGCAAATACAGCAGGGATGTAAACACGTACGCAGTTTGTTGGGAGCAGTGATGGTTATACAGTCTAACAGCTGCTGGGAAGAAGGATCTTAGAAAATGCTCCTTCCTGCATCTAGGATGCAGCAGCCTGTCGCTAAAGGAGCTCTCCAGTTCTCCAATAGCATCATGCATTGGATGGGAGACGTTGTCTAACACAGATGTTATTTTGTCAGAGTTCTTCTGTCTCCCACTGTCTGCACCGTCTCTAGGGGGCATCCTAAGACAGAGCTAGCCTTCCTGTTCTGCTTATCTAACAACAGACCAATCATCAAAGATCAATGATTACTAAAAGCGAGGGATTAAAAATAGGTCTTGGGCCTAGACTTGAGCAAGTCAGTCAAGGGTGACTCCCTAATGTATAGTGGTAAGGAGCTCCACAAACGAGGGGCAGCAACAGCAAAAACCCTGTCACCTCTAGTCTTGCATCTAGAGCGAGGCACGATCAAGGTCAGTTGACTCGAGGACCTGAGAACTCTGGTCGGGCAATAGGGCTGCCACAATTCGTCGATTAGTCACGATTACGTCGACTACTAAAATCGTCGGCGACGAATGTAGAAGTCGACGGATCGTTTATTTTATTTTTTTTGGACTATTCTCTCAAACTGCCACTTTACCTTCCACTGCCTTGTCTGCCTTTCTGATCTTGATGCACATGCATGCTGTGCAGCAGCTCTGTGCATTAGGATCCAGTCTGGCCCATGCCTTAGGCTCCAAAGGTCTAGTCCGTGCTCCACTCCCTGATTCTGATCCGTGCGCTCAGCTCCGCGCTCTGATACGCTGGCGCGCTTCTCTTCCCGGCCCGGTTCTGATCGGGGCACGTTCCCCGGTTCTAATCCGCACGCTTCTCTTCCCGGCCCAGTTCTGATCCATCATGCCATCCGTTTGGTTCTGATTGGCGCGCCTCTCTCCCCGGCCTGGTTCTGATCTGCGTGCTCCGGCCCGGTTCTAATCCATGCGCTCCATTCCAGTTCTGATCCGCACGCTCCGTTCCCCAGCCTGGTTCTGATCGGCGTTCCTCTCTTCCCAGCCCGGTTCTGGTCCGTGCGTTCGGTTTTTGATGAGTCGGTCCGTGAGGTGAACAGCAGTTTTGAACACTTTCAGAAATGTTGCACTTTATGCTACAGTTAAAGATGTACTTGATGCTACAAGCTGCAAATTTCATTAAAAGTTTAATAAACCATCACCCTGTCTTTACTTTTAGTTGGCACAGACCTGAAACACTTCGGACTGTATGATGGTTTAATAAGATCAGCAAACTGTAGATGCTTTTACAGAACCTAAAACACATATTTTTAGAAAAGTTTTTTGTTAAATGTATTTTACAGGCTCTCCTTTTAATTATTTTAGTCATTTATTGACCTTGGTCACTATATTTTAGGGTGCTGTTCTGTAGCACCTTGAGATTCCTGAAATATAAAGTGCAATACAAATTAATTAATTTATTATTATTATTATTATTATTATTATTATTATTATTATTAATAATAATAATAATAATAACTGCATGCTGGTGAGATAATATATTAAATATATTATATATATATGTACGTTTTATGTCCATTGTAGCATGATCCAATTAGTCGACTAATGGTAAATATAATCGGTGATTAGTCAACTATCAAAATAATCATTTGTGGCAGCCCTATCGGGCAATAGGGAACACTGGTCAGATAAATACGAGGGTGCATTCCCATGCAAAGATTTAAAAACCAACAATAAAATTTTTAACTCTATTCTAAAACTGACTGGTAGCCAGTGCAAGGAAGCTAGGATAGGGGACACCAGCTAGGAATTGCGCTGCCACATTTTGGACCAACTGCAGTCTCCTAGTTAGGGAAAAATAAGAACTGTATATAGTGTGTGAGATATTTGGGAGAACAACTTTTCAGTAAGGTATGATTGATAGTGTTAGCCTAATTTTCTGCTCACTTTTCTACATAGAAAAATTATATATAATAATATATTAAAGACTTTGTAGCTGGACAAGCAGATTTAGATGTTTTGCAAAAACAACTAATACATTTTAGGTGACTTGTAAAACTGAGGACAGTATTATTCTGTGACTTGTGTCAGAAGTTTTACTCTGAAGTGAAAAGAATAAACTGCATTTACTAATTTCACCAGTTCAGGATATATGCTTAGGTGTAATGACAGGTAATCATTGCCCTGTAGAGTCGACCCTAAAAACCATTCTGACCCTGCTAAAGGCAACAATGAGCCACAGAGAAAGAGGAGGGAGCTACAGCACCGAGGAATGAAGGCATTTGTGTGAGTGGGCTTGGCTGTGTTTAGCCTTCATCTTTGCCTGGGTTAAATACACAGGGTCAAGTCTTTTCAAAATAAACCAGAGAGGGAAAAAGAAATCTCGAATATGGATCACGTCTAAAACAAAGTTCAGTTCAAATTCTGTTAAACACAGTCAACCATTCAGTAGCCAACAAAAAAAAAAATGAAACAACACGCTGCTTAAAAGTCTTTTAGTCCAATCATCCATCACTTACTATTTGAAACATTGTTAAAAATTGGGATATTCCCCCCCAGACATCATTTTGGACTTATATTTTGAGATAACTCCTTAAACACAGATATCCTATCATCAAACTCTCTGCTGTGGATCAGACAGAAACTAATGATCAGTTATTTATTTATTTATTTATTTGGCTGAGGCCAGACAATCAATGAAGCCTCACGAAAAGTCTATCTGATTGGCTTTTGACCAGTGAACTCTAAATGCAAAGTACAGCTACTATCAAACATTAAGATACTGTTCTACTTATGCCAGAAAATATAAGTGGAAACTACACTTGCTTGGCTTTTATTTAGTTTTAGTCCATGTATTTAAGGATACTTAGACAGTATACCGTCTCAAACCTGAGGTAAATTTAAACTCTAATCTGAAACAAGTAGGATGAGTATTTCAAGCAAAAACAACATTCAAACTTAAGAGGAATCATTTCATTTTTCTTTAAAGGGCAAGTTGCAACTTAAAAACTCCCTTAAAAAAATGTTTAGAGAAATATAATAGAAACTTTTTCTGAATGAAAATTTACACAAATTCAGCTTATTTAGGCTTTTGGATTCATTTTTGTGAGAATTTTCTATTTTTTCACCAAACCGGAAGTGACGACAGTGCAGGGAGCCCGTTGGTTCTCTATATAGAAAACTGATCCACTGATCACTACTTGTGACGAGCAAAACAAACCCCCAGAGTGCCGTTATTTTATTACTTTATTACTATAGTGAGAAGTTATTTTATTAAGATTTAAAAAAATTTTTAAACAAGACAAAAACAATCAGTCCAGTAAGGCTGTACCCTGCCGGTCCAGCTGTAGACCGAGTTGTTCGAGCTGACACCGGAACAATGTCAGGCCAAGCTGGAGAGCCCCGCTGGAAAGCCCTGCTGGAGAGTCCTGCAAAGTTAAGGACAGCGCTGGTCTGAGGCGAGGGCATGGATTTACATGTAACCCCACCTGCCAGGTGAGGGTCTGACAGCTGAAGTAAATGCTCTCATGAAATCGCGGATCAGTACGACCCACCACGAACCGTACCAAACCCTGCCATGGAAACGAGATTCAAATCTCCCCGTTAGCTCCTGTTAGCTGCTGCGTGCTAACAGCAATTCCAGTGTTAATTTGAATGGATCGAAGTAACGGCGCCTGTTTAGAGTCACACTGAATGTTTTTCGTCGCCAAACAGAAATCACCATGCCGGTAAGGAAGCTGTCTTGTTGTTGTTGACTCAGTGTCCTGACAGACTGGCGATTGGCATTCACAAACATAATAATTTAGCATTTTTGATTAAAATGAATACACACCAACTCGATTAAAGAGCGCTCTAACCTAAAACTAACAACTCATCGCCAACAGTGAGCAGGCAGCTGGCAGATTAGAGTGTTGCCAGTCTGGAGATGTTAAAGTAGTTTAGCTTTAAAAAATCTAACACAATGATTAAAACAAGCATCTGTTACACAAACTCCACACAACAAAGGGCTCAAATTATCATATTTATGGGATTATTGATCGTACAGAGTGTTAAATTATCCTACAAATACTTTATCTACATCTGACAACACTGTAAGCAGCGCCACCTAGCTGGGAGCTACTTCTGGTGACGTCACAGGTCCAAATATGAAGAAGAAGAAAAAAAGCGTTTTTAGAAGCTTTGCAAAAAGGGGCACTTTGACTAGAAAAATGGTTTAAAAAATGTATTTAAAACAAAATACCCTCAATAAACATTTCAAATAGTATTTTTGGACAGAATTTTATCTGAATAAAAAAAAAAAAAACTTTCAATTTGCTCTTTAATATACCCATACCAACACAGACACACACAGAAAAGAAGTTTCAGCAATTTACAGTGGGGCAAAAAAGTATTTGGTCAGCCACCGATTGTGCAAGTTCTCCCACTTAAAATGATGGCAGAGGTCAGTAATTTTCATCATAGGTACACTTCAACTGTGAGAGACAGAATGTGAAAAAAAATCCATGAATTCACATGGTAGGATTTTTAAAGAATTTATTTGTAAATTAGGGTGGAAAATAAGTATTTGGTCACTTCAAACAAGGAAAATCTCTGGCTCTCACAGACCTGTAACGTCTTCTTTAAGAAGCTTTTCTGTCCTCCACTCGTTACCTGTATTAATGGCACCTGTTTGAACTCATTATCTGTATAAAAGACACCTGTCCACAGCCTCAAACAGTCAGACTCCAAACTCCACTATGGCCAAGACCAAAGAGCTTTCGAAGGACACCAGGAAAAGAATTGTAGACCGGCACCAGACTGGGAAGAGTGAATCTACAATAGGCAAGCAGCTTAGTGTGAAAAAATCAACTGTGGGAGCAATTATCAGAAAATGGAAGACATACAAGACCACTGATAATCTCCCTCGATCTGGGGCTCCACGCAAGATCTCATCCCGTGGGGTCAAAATGATCATGAGAACGGTGAGCAAAAATCCCAGAACCACACGGGGGGACCTGGTGAATGACCTGCAGAGAGCTGGGACCAAAGTAACAAAGGTCACCATCAGTAACACACTACAACGGCAGGGAATCAAATCCTGCAGTGCCAGACGTGTTCCGCTGCTGAAGCCAGTGCAGGTCCAGGCCCGTCTGAAGTTTGCCAGAGAGCACATGGATGATACAGCAGAGGATTGGGAGAATGTCATGTGGTCAGATGAAACCAAAGTAGAACTTTTTGGTCTAAACTCAACTCGTCGTGTTTGGAGGAAGAAGAATACTGAGTTGCATCCCAAGAACACCATACCTACTGTGAAGCATGGGGGGGGAACATCATGCTTTGGGGCTGTTTTTCTGCTAAGGGGACAGGACGACTGATCCGTGTTAAGGAAAGAATGAATGGAGCCATGTATCGTGAGATTTTGAGCCAAAACCTCCTTCCATCAGTGAGAGCTTTGAAGATGAAACGTGGCTGGGTCTTCCAACATGACAATGATCCCAAACACACTGCCCGGACAACAAAGGAGTGGCTCCGTAAGAAGCATTTGAAAGTCCTGGAGTGGCCTAGCCAGTCTCCAGACCTCAACCCCATAGAAAATCTGTGGAGGGAGTTGAAAGTCCGTGTTGCTCGGCGACAGCCCCAAAACATCACTGCTCTCGAGAAGATCTGCATGGAGGAATGGGCCAAAATACCAGCTACTGTGTGTGCAAACTTGGTAAAGACCTATAGTAATCGTTTGACCTCTGTTATTGCCAACAAAGGTTATGTTACAAAGTATTGAGTTGAATTTTTGTTATTGACCAAATACTTATTTTCCACCCTAATTTACAAATAAATTCTTTAAAAATCCTACCATGTGAATTCATGGATTTTTTTTTCACATTCTGTCTCTCACAGTTGAAGTGTACCTATGATGAAAATTACTGACCTCTGCCATCATTTTAAGTGGGAGAACTTGCACAATCGGTGGCTGACCAAATACTTTTTTGCCCCACTGTACATATGATCCTGTTTACTGACAGAATGCAAATGAACACACCAAAACGTTGCTGTTTTACACTTTTGTAAAAAGCTACGCTGAACTAAGCCAAGTCTCTGTCATTCTGATTTATCATGTTTATCTTAATAAGAGAGAATTTTAGTGAACACCTTAGTGAACCTCCACCTAGTGGTTGTGCTAGCAGAGCTACTACCAAATACCTGAAACAATAACAATTCAGCTTCTCAAAAAAAGTTGCAATAATAATTAAAATCTGTATATTTTAACTCTTCTTCTAAAATCCTTGTCCATCCCTAGTGGCAACACTTTGCTTTAAATATCCTGACACTTCTCCTTCTGACAGAGTTAACTTTTATATTAATGGCCAGGAGCATTGATGTAATAAACTATCCCTCTAATCCAAGCTGATCCTTCTCGAAGCTGTGGGAATGGGAAATTGGGCAACATGCTGCCAGTACTGCTATGAAACTCCCAGCTAAAGCAGCTAATCTGCCACACAGCACCAGCCTCAATCAGAACTTCTTCCTGCTACAGGCAGACTGTGTCCAGACCTGTCTAATGCTAAACCATCACAAACCACCCCATGAAAACAGTTCACTGGCAGAAGCACAAACACAACAAATCAAATGCAACTGCACAACAAACCTGCAGCCTGCAGGCAGAGAGATTTAGGTTTCATTTTACCAAACAACATCCCCACAGCTTGAAGCAGCTAAAGAGTGTTGTAGTGTGTGAGTCAACTTAATCTGTGAAAGATCAGCTTCTCAAAGTACCAATTCAACTGCTAAATGGTGCAAAGACTTACTGACTCATCCAGCAATTATCCGCTTGTTTAGTTTCAGGCAGTTTGAGAAACACTCCAATGAGGTGTGTCATAAATGTGTTAATTGAGACTGCACTTGAGTTTAAAGATAAAGAGTCAAATGATAAATGAGAAGTCATACACTGATCATCATCATTAATTATCAACACAAATAGTTTGTGTTTCTCTGACTGCCCTGTAGCTTTGGTGTCTTTTTCCTATTAGAGCAGGTTAGTGGTAATTCAGTGATTTTAGCAGTGAGCATTTTGGCAACACTTGTTCTCATTAGTCCCTACAAGTGTTGCTTCTGCTGTGTGTGAAATAGTGACACACACACATTAACACACACACACACACACACACACACACACACACACACACACACACACACACACACAGTCAATATTAGTTGGTTTGGTCTAAAGATTTTTTTCTACCCTTTTTCAGAAACTATTTCATGCCTGACTCAGTGGACGGTTTCTCCAGGGATATATTTTCACTGTGTTGGACCACAGAAACAGAGTTGAGTATCAACATCTTCACGCTCATACAGTCTTTGATACGTATTCAGTCAGATAAGTCTACAAACTGAATCTACCTAATGAACACTAACAAGGCAGAGCTGAGATGTTCCTTTAAAGAGACTGTGGTGTTAAGAGGCTGATATGTAAAAGGCATACTCCACCAAAAAGTGATTTTTTGTCTATTGCTATATTCCCCATAGTTAGATAAGAGGGCAAAAAACAATTTGTAACCAGCCCAGCTGTTATCCTGATCCGACAGTACTCCTTTGGATTAGCATAGGACTGTGCGATATGACGAAATATTTCATCTGGACGATAGAAAATGTCTACCGTCAGATAAAAAGCACTATCGTTTATGCCACAATAGAAGTTCTACGGCAGTAATTTACGTCATGATGCATTTTACAGCATGCTCATGAACGCGCAGCGCAGCAAAACAAACAAACATGGAGGCAGACGGTAGCAGACCAGGATCAACAGGATAACCAGCTAGCCCAAACAGAAGAGCTTGTTCCTAACAGAGGGACAACTTCTGGTGCATAGATGTAGTTTAAAAATAAAAAGACCAACGCGTGGACCAGACAACAGCTGGTTTGTAAAGTTTGCCGGCTCCCGGTCCTAGCAACGGACTCCGACGCTGCGTCGCCACAAATATATTTTATCACCTGCGCAAAAACCACGACGCAGAAAACAGAGACAGTCAACAAGCAAAACCTGTAAAAGCAGCGTCGAGTGTTGGCATAAGTGCTCATAATAAACTCCAGACGCAGACACTGCAACAAGCTTTAACTCATCACACACCATGTAGCTCCTAGCTCTCGCAGACTGATGCTGTTACCAAACACATCTACAAAGATATGGGTCCAATCTACACGGTGGAGAAACTTGAGTTTTGTGAGTTACACTCGAACCAAGATATGAAATGCCCAGCTAAAAAGACCTTACTAAAGTCATGTTACCTGATTTATATGATGCATGTTGGGCCAAAGTGAAGGCGGAGATTCACAAGGAGGTGTTCTATGTTTCGTCTGTTTATCGTTTTAATATATAGGATATAAAATGAGCTGTATCGGGATATGACATTTTGGCCATATCGCCCAGCCCTAGCTTAGCAGAAAACAATGTAAGTAAATGGTAACAACTAGCACTGTGAGAAAAAAGTTGGAAATATTTCAGCCAAAAATGACCCAAAAGTGCATTTTCGGTTTCAGTCCAAAACACCTAAATCACCGAAACAACACGGCCGAAGCGTGTGATGTGGCGAGTAAATAGCGTAGAAATGGGATAAGAGCCAGCATGTCTGTGGTACAGACTTATTTCATTATCTCTGCTGGTGATTTTGGACCGGTCCGGACCGTAACAAGCTGTCCGCTCAGCTTGTAATCTGAGCAGCTCGTTTCAATTTGCTTCTTCCGCCGCAGAGCGCTATGGAGCTGTGAGTGACAGGTGACATACGCGAGCGCTTGACACGGCTTACAGCCCCCAAACTCCCGTCGTCTCGTCTCGTTTTCTTCCGCTTATCCGGTCTGGGTCGCGGGGGCAGCATCCCGTCCAGGGAGCATCCTAACAAGATGCCCGAACCACCTCAACTGGCTCCTTTCGACATGGAGGAGCAGCGGTTCTACTCCGAGTCTCTCCCGAATGTCCGAGCTCCTCACCCTATCCCTAAGTCTGAGCCCGGCCACCCTGCGGAGAAAACTCATTTCAGCCGCTTGTATCCGCAATCTCGTTCTTTCGGTCATTACCCAAAGCTCATGACCATAGGTGAGGATTGGGAAGTAGATCGACCGGTAAATCGAGAGCCTTGCTTTCCGGCTCAGCTCCTTCTTCACCACAACTAGGGGTGCAACAGATCAGAAAACTCACGGATCGGTTCACGGTTTTGAGTCACGGTTCGGATCAATTTTCGTATCAGCATAATGAAAAAGAAAAGACAAAAAAATTTGCTCTCTCATTATTTTCTAAAACACTGAGCAACTTTTTTTATGCTCAATCCTCATAAATACAAACTGCATTTAACTCAAGATGTCAATCTGATGCTTCAATAAAGTTTTGAATCATATTAAAACTAATTAATGGGGGAGCGATACTCATATGCGCACCTCAGGGGTCACAGACCCGCTTCTGTCAAACTAGCAGTCACAGCTGGGGGGGGGGTGATGCATGAGGCGCTGCTCTGTGGCTCCTGACTGAACTCCGGTTATATTAACGTTTATTAGCTCGTATAAAAGCCCAACATAACGTTATCTTAGACAGAAATAGGTGAATCTAGTTTATCTATCAGAAAGATGGATATTCCAGCTGACGGAGGAATCAGAGGTTGCACGCACGCGCAACAGAGACTGGATCAGATATTGAACAGAGATCCTTCGTTCTGGTGTACTAAAACGGCTGAAGCCAACAGAGTTAACCTCTATACAGTACGTGATGGCAAAACGAACGCCTTTCTCAGAGGGGAATTATCTGCAGATTCAGAGCGCGTGAGCACAGAACGTCGGGGATGATTTAGCGACGCACGCGCTCTACATAAACCGCGGACCACGTGCGTTCCGAACCGTAGAGGGTGATCCGTACGAACCACGGATCGATGATGATCCGTTGCACCCCTAACCACAACAGACTGGTTCAGCATCCGCATCACTGTAGACGCTGCCCCAATCCGCCTGTCGATCTCCCGCTCCCTCCTTCCCTCACTCGTGAACAAGACCCCGAGATACTTGAACTCCTCCACTTGAGGCAGGACCTCTCTCCTGACCTGGAGTTGGCAAGCCACCCTTTTCCCCCAAACTCGCCCCAGACAGAAACCGAACACCACCGTACGATCATGCTGGGCTGTCACGACCTGAAATGCTAGGGACGTTTTTCAGTCCCAGTCCAGCCCTGACTGGACCTGAGTCAGACCTGAACCAGAGTGTAGTTTTTTGTTTTTTCTCCCTGTCACAGCGTCAGATAGGAACTTCTCCAAGTTACAGACAGTATTTTCCCTCCTCTCACCATTGTTTTCATAGTTTTGTAATTGATTTATTGCAATGCCTTGATTTTAGTGAGGTTAGTACACATCATAGCCATAAATTCTATGGTTCTAATAATTGACATAATCATTTATTTCTGTGTTTCGGTTTTTGGTTTCCTCATTTTCTGTTTCGCCCAAGAATTTTCATTTCAGTGCATCCCTAAAATAAAGTCCTTAAAATCACTCAATAGTGATAGTAATTCTGCCTAGTGACTTCAGTAAACATATTGACTGTAAGTGAAAATAAAAAGTAACATGAAGAAATTACAGGTACTATTTTAGACTCGGGACTACTTTATGACAAAGAACAGCTGTAAGCCTCCGCTGAAAGACGCAAGGACGTGACGCAGCGGCCCCAAAGACACCTACGTCCGTAAACACGAATCCATACGTTGTTTACAAACCTCACAGACAATGAAAAATAACACAAAGGCACGAGCTGCACCGAGATTATCTTCAATAACTTTACCAGGTTTAGCCTAGTAGCCAGTATTTGTATTTATGGACGTAGGAGTTTTTGGGGCCGCTGTGTCATGTCCTTGTGCCGTTCAGCGGAGGCTTAAGGCTGGTTTATACTTCTCCGACAGCACGTTTGCGCTCACACGCACACGTATTGACGGAGACGTTTTTGATTTTTACTTCTCCGTTAGTGTTGTGAAGCAATTCTCCACCAGGACAGCAGAGGGCGTATAATTTTTCTGCAGTAATGCCTCCGGTCGACCAAAGTTTGTTTATTTCAGCTCAGTAATGGCCGACAGAGGGCGAATTTTGATTGAGTTTGAACAGATTGATCTCGAGGAACAAACAATGTTGTTAAAAAGAATTAAACAGGAGTGAGGAGACAGCAGCGTCTGTTGAATGTCCGTCCCTTCAGTGAGGATGAGGCAGACGACGAGCGAATATATAGCTCTTGTTTAACCCTTTAGGGACACTGATGGATTATATAAATGTTCGTACTTCGTCTGCCAGACGTTTCTCAAGCTGATCCATATCTGCGTCCGCGAGATTCTACTATTACTACTCTGTTGATACCAGCATCAAGCCGGAAATGATCACGGGGTGTTGAACCGACCAATCACAGGCATGCATTGTCCGTCGCTTTCGACAGATAGTTAGAAAAGTGAGCTCAACTCTGTCCGTCGTTGCGAGGCTGTCGGAGAGCTCTTGCGTCGACGGATAATGGCGTTGCGTGTCACCGTAACGACGCAGATGGAGAAGTATAAATCAGGCTTTACAGTTGTTCTCTGTCATAAAGTAGTCCAGAGTCTAAAATAGTACCTGTAATTCTTTGTTGTTATTTTTTATTTTCATTTGCAGTCGACATGTTTATTGAGGTCACTAAGGAGAAATAGTATCACTACTGAGTGATTTTAAGGACTTTTTTCCCTCACAATTCTAGTTGTTACCATTCATTTACATTGTTTTCTGCTAATGCTAAAGGAGTACTGCTGGATCAGGATAACAGCTGGGCTGGTTACACTTTTTTTTTTTTTGCCAAATGAATATGCGAAATATGGCAATGGACAAAAAAAAAATCTCTTTTTGGTTGAGTATCCATTTAAGAAAAATTTCCTTAATGTTATCTGCATTTGTGCATACATTACAAGAGAGATTAAGTGTTATAAAACATAAACTGGCAATCCCCAGCCTGCTCAGCAAACAGCCAAGTGTGTGAATCTTACCGTCCGACCACTTGGCGTGAGGGCTCCATTAGTGAGGTATGGGCTGCAGAGGTTCCCCAGGTCAGGAATCATTAAGTAGGGATATCCAAGATATGGAGATGGCTGGAAGATGCCTGCACTCTGCTGTTTTCTCAGAGCTGACAAACAAGTTTAACATCAGACAAATACAAGAGCTGTTTTTAGACCTCAAGTAGTCACTTAAATGTGACAGCTGTTTAATGTATGTGAGAAAATATTTTGGACATGGTTGTGACTCAATGAAGATAACATACCAACTAATCAACATCAATGATGGAGAAGCAGCACATCATAACGTGGGACTTTGTTAATGTTCCTTCAGACTACACAGAAATAATGGACCCTTTTCTGTATTGTTGGGTCACAACAAAGCTGTTTGTGCAAAAACGCTAATTATCTCTCAGATATAAAATTTAATTGTGCACTGCAGCTAATTAAAACAAACAACTAAAACAGGCCAGTATTTATGAAGACAGCATCTACTGCAAAACCTTCAAAAACTGAAGTAAAATGCACTCTATGCTGTCACTCAGTAGGGAGCTAAAACTAAACAAAATCACTCATAACATTATGCCTATTGTTATAACATTGTAACATTATGAATATTTATCAAATTTAGGTCCATTATAATGTCACAAAAATTGTCATTAAATTAGTTTACCTATTAGATAGTTGTTTAAACCTATAGTTGTATAATAATACAAAAATATTACATCTGGATTAAACAGGACGATAAAACTAATACAAACTTAACACATGAACAAAGTGATAATGAGAGGAAATTGTTATTTCATGTACTAGCCATTTGTAAAATCATCAGGATCTTAATTTATATTTAACCTAAAGTAAATGTTATTGCCACCTTCTGACCCAACAAGAATATTTAAATGATTTTGCATTTTATACTTAAACAAAAATTTATTTTTGTGTTGTTTCATTACAAATGCATGAAGCAGTCCTTACATAACTACAATGGCTGTCACTGTGACAACACCAGTCAGTTATATTTATTAATATAACAACGATAACAGTCATCTTCAGTTTATGGTCTGTTACAGCAGATAATCAATGAAAACAAAAGTGTGTAATCAAATCAAGACAAAGTTAAGTCAGGATAACTGGGAAAATAATACCAACCTAATCACCTAAATTTTGTTCAGCAGCCCTCAGAACTGCAACTGATAAATACTGTAACTATATGAGACTCCACAGAAAAACACAAGCATCAATTAGATTAATAGGACCATATAAAAACAATCCTTAAAATTAGAATCACAAAAAGGAAACTAGATGTCACCCAGTTGAAAAATAAAGAAAATGAGCAGCAAATTGATGCTTAAATTACTTGTAATTAATTAACCGATTTAGCCATAAACTGATCCCTACTGGCAGCTTTGAGTCACAAACCAAATTGTAAAATGTTCCATACCTTCCTCCAACAGCTGGCTCTGTCTGCTTCTACCACCCCCCACATCGCGATGGGTTTGGGGGCGTCTGTCTGCCTGTAAACAAACAGAACCAGACACACAGCAGAGTCACAAAGCCGGGCCAGTGGTGAACATCTTCCACAGAACTGATCCCACCTCACTCACCTCCGAGTCGGAGCTGCTGTTCGTCTCTGACTCGTTGACAAGAGAAGACTTGACATCGTCCAGGTCCCGCTCAGCAGACACGTTCCTCTTCTCCTCCTGCTCCCCTTCGTCTTTAAACGCGATCAGCTCATCGTTTGCTCCCAGGTCGTCCCCGTCTCCGCTCAGCTGCGGCATGTTTGGACGTTAGCTACACTAGCTAATGGCTGAGTTACACCGACTTTACACTGTGTAAAAACAAGCCACAAAACTGGAAAAGCACACGCAAACTATTTAGTTCAAGTGCGCTGTGTGACTCCAGAGCTCGTGTTAACACGAAGTTTAGTATCTTGTGTTTATTATGTCGACGAGTAAACATAAAAAACCGAACTCCCCCCCCCAAAAAAAAAAAAATCAGCTAACAGGCTAGCTAGCTACCTGCTACGTTCACGGACACTTCAGTTCTGGCGTCGAATTCCTGAGATGTGGAAATCCCTCCGTGGTCGTTTCCACTTAAAAAACAGTCCATAAAGTATACAGCACTGACATGAAATGTTCCAAATAGTTTTTAAAAATATGACGAAAAATACTAATCACAAACTCGGTGCCCCTGACATACCGAACACAGTCCAGAAAAGTTCATGTCCACTTTTGTACAGTTACTCCACAACAAAATCGACTCCTTTTGATAGAATTCCCGCATTGTTAATCCGATTTTTAACGTTCATAATTTCCTCAAAATATGATTTTTAAAGTGGTTGTTTCCGCATGGCACAAAGTTCACCTATTTCTGGTGGCTTGCGGTGTGGAGGCGTGGGAAACAACCGGGCTCGCTGGTTTCTGTAGAAGAGTGGAAGGGAAAGGGGCTACACTGGGAACATAGCGAGGAGAGAGGCTACAGCACGCGTCTTCACAGACCTGGGATCAGTTTAACAAGGCAACAGAGTAAAGTCTCAGTGCGCGAGAGAGTTAGCTGAACTGATTCCAGATCAGGTACAACAGGTTGCTAATATTTGTTGGCTGGGAGGCAAAGACAGAAGGGGCGGGGTTTAAATGAAGATTTACTTTTAGCGTTTAAAGGAGCAGTTACACACTTTTTTGACCTTATGACCCAAAGGTGAATAACTAATTTACCAAGCGCCCATAGTGCCTGATAAATTATTAGCTTAAAACATGTCACAACAAACTTCTTTAAGTCCAAATTACAAAAACTAGGTCTTCTTCCTGGTTATTTCACTTAAGAAACACTTCAAAACTACAGACAATATTTAAAACTGCAGATCTGGAGAAAATAGTTAATGCATAGTGCAGTACTTCTCAAAAAGTGGGGTGTGCTCTTCTGGGGGGCTATCTCAGCTTTTATCTTCACACACTGCCTCATGTAACCTTTGACCGCCATCTGAAAACCTGCTGGCTCTTCCTCACACCAGACTAAGGGGGACAGGACCTTTCAGGATCTGGCTCCCAGACTGTGGAACAGTTTGACTCTGAAACTCAGTTTTTCTGACTCTGTGGAGGTTTTCAATAAACAGCTGAAAACTGACTTGTTCAACCAGCTTTTTCTCAGTGAAATTGTTGATACACTGAATTTTGTTTATACTTTTGTCTTTACTTTTGTGTTTTTTATACTGATGCATTTTACCTTGTTCATTTTGTTTTGTCCCGTGTTGTTTAGTCATGGTTTTTGTATCTTTGAAAGATGCTATAAATACAATTTTACTTGCTTACTACTTACTTGTTTATAACATGGCAAAATGAACAAACTGGATCAAATGTAACCTGTTATTACACATAATCGTTGAATAATGCAGTTATTGCAGCTAATGCAGTTGCAAATTGTCTGATTCTGCAAGGATGTTGTAATATTGGAGTGCATAAACCAATTTTATGTATATTTTCTGTCTAAAGTATATGTACTGTATATAAGAAACAAAAGCCATGAGCAATGAATAAATGAGAGTATGTCTGAGTAAGTGAAATCTGTGTGAGAAGGATGAACTGGCCTAACTCTGGAGGACCTGACAACACATCTTTAGGTCTGGACTGTAGGAGACTGATCCAGTCAAGATTTGTGTAAGTTAGAGTTTGGATAAAAAAAACTTTCCAGAAGTACAAGTTCGCCGCTGCTTTTCATTTGAGGTTCTATAATCAAGAGCTCAGGATGTGTCAGGGTTCATTCTCTGCTGTTTATCTGCTGCATGAGAGAGGTGCAGCAGTGACTTTGTCCTGCTGCAGTACAAAGCACAACTGAAAAAAGAAAATGGGGGTCTAACGTAAAAAAATTGATGTAATCGGTCACATGTAATTAAATCACGTTCTTTCAAAGTTAATTTATTAAGTTTGTTCAAAGTAAACTAAAAAGATTAACTTGGATAAACCTAATTAAATTACTTGTGACTGATTACATCAATTTTTTTAGGTTAGACCAATGTTCTCTTTTTTCAGGAGACTGCTCCCACTCAGCCATGGCCCCCTGTGGAGAGCAGGCTGGCAGCAGTTAGGATGAATTACCTTGAACCAAAATACAACACTTTACTTTGGCTTCACTATATAAAGTCATTTGAGACATGATGTTCATCTTTACTCTTTATTATTGTTACTTTAATTTGTACTGTTTTTTAGTCAGGATTTCCAAGCTTCATGTGAGAAAAACAAATCAATCAAAATATTCTAATAATCCCAGAGAGAAACTTGGTGCTTTTTAAAATTTCATTTACCGGTAGTTTATTTCAGAGAATCATTCTATCAGGTTCTATCTGTGGGCAGGAAGGATCTTCTGTGTTGCAGCATGATCTGAAGAACCTCTGAAGACTCTCTGTTGTTTAGTTACTATCTTGTGTAAAGGATACTGAGGGTTTTCCATCTTGTTCTTCATTTTATGAAGCATCCTCCTTTGTCCAATCAGCTCTAGACTCCCCAAAACAGAGCCAGCCCTCTTTATCAGCTGATCTCTGGCTCTGATGCTGCTGAGATCATACAACAGACTGATAGAACATCTGCAACATCTGGCTGCAAATATTTAATCATCTCAGCTTCCTCCAGAAGTCCAGTCTGCGCTGTCCCTTCTTGTAAACAGCTTCACTGTGTCTACAGTCCAGTCTGCTGTCCAGGTGAACACCCAGGTATTTATTCTCCTCCACCAATGCTTATTATACTGTTATTACATTATAATATTTCTCCAAAATGCTTCCCAAAAGTCAGAATTCTGATGTGGAAAAGTGAAAATGCTAACCTTAAAGTCTAATATGGCTGCTTGAAAAGATGTGATGATGTTAAATTTTCACTTCTGTCCATTTGTGTCCCAGTCAGTCACACATAGTGAGCACTGGGTGACTCAGTGGGGAGAGCAGGTGACTCCCAATCAGGTAGGAGGTATTTCAATTAAAAGTTAGACTTATTATCATACATTAGATTACAACTGTTGCACAGACACAGACAGGCACAGACAATATATTTGTATTGTCTCTTTTCAGTGTGGGGACATTACAGGGTTAAGTCAGAATGTATTTCACTGTAAAAATAAATCTGAGAGTGGGATGTTTGGGTCATTCTGAAGCATCTATCAGTTATTTATCTACAGTAAGGACCACGCCCACTGGTGACATCACTCAGAGTGGGTGGAGTCTCTAGAAACAGGTAAAGAATCAGTAAATATTTTCTGGTTGATGTGCAGTTCAGTTAGTTTGAATTAAAGCAAATATTAATATACAATTGTAGTCAGGAGGAAACTGTGAGTATTATTTTCTTTTGAGTTGCTCTCCTTGTTCTAAAGTTTCACTCTCCTAAATCATGTTGAGATGCTCTGCTGTTTCTGCAGTTCTTCATCATGTTGTTAAAACCAAAACGATGTCTGGCAGGCAGCAAACTGTAATGTGATTAATACGATGCTGAGCGGCTGAGCTGCTCCATCTAACTCTGAAGTCAGACGCTGAAATGACGTCAGATCAAAATGAACTGTGCTTTATGTCAACTGTTGGTCATCTGAAGCTATGTTTATCTCAAGTTAAAACTTGATTAGAAGCAGATTTTTTTTATTGTGTTCTAATAGAAAAATACACATTGATGCATCCTCACTTTTCACATGACTGTATGTTGATATAAACCCCTTTAGTTTCACAGGTTACCTGGAAATCAGAATTAGGATAGTTATAAAGATTAGGAAGTATCCTTTAATCAGGATGTAGTTATTACCCAGTTAGTACCCAGTCTAGAGATATATATTTTACTTTGCATATCTTACTGTATTGTATTCTACCCAACCATGTCTGATCATATGAATAGTGTTATAATAGTGAATCAGATGATGGAGTTTCTTGGAGTCAGAGTGATTCTTTCTTTTTCTGATTTGTTCCTCACAGCTGTGAGATCCTCTACACCTTTCTTCCATCCTTCTTCCTCCACCACCTTCTGCTCTCCTTCATTTAAACTCTCAAACTTGGCTTCCTTTGAAACAAAGGAGGGATTTCCTTTCCATCTCCACTAAGAGCGCAGAGTGTTTTCATCTAAAGCGCTGTTGTCTGGGTTGCTACACGTCCTTCAGGAGGAGGTAAATTCAGCGTTTTAAACTGAACAGGCATATGCAGTGGTCTCCCCCCCCCCACCCCACCCCCCCCACCCCTTCCGTCTCTCCCTCAGGATAAAGACTCTTCAGTCTGGAACTGAGCCAAACACTGAACCCTTTCTGTAATCCCCTCCTGCTGATACACATAGCTGTGTGTGTGTGTGTGTGTGTGTGTGTGTGTGTGTGTGTGTGTGTGTGTGTGTGTGTGTGTGTGTGTGTGTGTGTGTGTGTGTGTGTGTGTGTGTGTGTAGCGCCAGAGCACAATGGTTGTTTCAGTGTGTGCAGAGCTTATGTTGTTTTTCCTCAATCTGTCTGACAGAACTGCCAAGGCCCATCAGGAATGGGATGGAATTTTTGAGTTGCAGAGGCCAAACCTCCTAAATCAACCGTGAACATTTGCTATTCTCAGGTTGTAACCCCCTTTTTCCTGCTTTTAATGGTAGAAATGAAACTGGAGATTGGGGGTATAGTCATGAATCCAGATGTGCTCCTTCTTTCCCGCAGTCACACCCTTTCACTGATGAGAACACAAAGAACACTTTTCAGCTCTCTCTGCAGCAAAGACCCTGAACTAAACAAACACAATTAACTCCAAGTGGGCAGATGAAGTCAATATGGATAAAAGCAGATGGTACTGTATGAGACGTGGTGCAACACACTGATTTTAGTGTTTTAATTGTTTTAATGCTTCATAGTGTAATCTCAGCATTGTGTTGTTGGGACTTTCCTTTACAGCTGCAGTGAAAAGGAAAGTAAATTTATCAAAATATCAAGAAGCATCTGGGTCACTTTTTAAATCACCTCACCTGCTCTAGTCTTCACTTATTCTGCCATGTTTAAGTTACTGTGTAAAAGTATGGGGAAAGTTCATTACAGTGATTAAAGACTAAGAGAATCATAAATCAGGCTGGGTTTCTGCACAAATAAATAATGACAAGGCACAACACAACCTGCTGCCAGGAAACAGCCAGAGACTGTTTTCTGAGAGGGAAGGAGTTCATTATTATAACCTGAGAGGAAAATGTACATTTTAATGTTTAGGAACAACAATTTGTATTTTTATTGGTGGGGTTAAAATATGGAATACTCTCAGGATTTATCTGCAAGAACAACCAGACATGTTTCAGTTAAATCAATATTGATATTTCAAAAGTGTTTATATGAAGATCACTAACTCATCAAGAGAGGAATATTTATAAATGGATGCTGCTGGTGAACATGAGCACCTGTTTGTGGATCTATAGAGGAAGAGAAATGCATCAAATAGACTTGTGTTTTCTGTGGATATGTGTGTATAAGTGTGTGTGTGTATGTACTGTATATGAATTGAATTGAATTGAATTGAATTGAATTGAATTGAATTGAATTGAATTGAATTTTATTAGTGTCATGCACAACACGTGCCCAGCCCATACGGGCTTATATGACACTAAAATCACAAAAGGAAGTGGCCATACTTTTACAAAAACAATAACAGTAATTTACACAACAGGATATAATACAGTTTGTCTACAGACCCACACTTTCTCTATAAATTTAGCCAACATAAATACTTCTTTGTCAAAAAGCCAACCTAACTTTTCACCGTCTGATAACCAAAACAAATCAGGGTTTTTACACTGAATCTTTTCAAACATAAACATTCTTAGATCATTATATAGTGGACAATCAAACAGAAATTGAAATTAATCTTCAGTAACATTTAGATCACATAAAACACACAGACGTTGCTCCTCTAATAGCCCTTTGTATCACCCCACCTCAAGAGCAAGAGGCAAACACGAAGTTGTGCACAAAGAGATCGCTGCCTTCTTTTTAAATTACATTCCACATAAGTTTGTGTCACAAAACTATCTTTGAATTGAACATAACTTCCTAATTTTGGCTTTTGAAGTGTGTGTATGTACAGTGTCTTTTTTGACATAAATTACTGCGACTGATTAATTGTAAATATCTCATTTATTAAGACAAGTTAGGATTATGTAAATTTATACATCTTTTCTTCTCCTCTTTTGACATATGTGTTTGTTTGTCATTTGGGGGTATATAAATATAGCAATTATTGAAATATTGTTTATTCTAAGTGTAAACATCCTTTCAGAAACTGTTTGTTTTTAGTTTTAAATAAATTGATCATTCAAAGTTAAAGCTGCGCGTTTCAGGACACAAACCTAAACATCCCAGAAATAAATACACCTCAAATAAACACATATCAGGTCATAAGATGACATTTGTTAACTGAACTAAAACAAAGACAATATGTAGAGTCAGCATGTGAATGACTGAGCGTACTCCTGGTAAAATCACCTTTAGCAGCTAAAACCTGGAGGAGTCCTCTCTGACGCTGCTGTGGAGGAACTGACTCGCTCTCATTTTAAAACTAAAGCTCTCAGCATCCCTGATCTCCTCTGGTCCTGGGTCTACTGGTTAGTGTGTGACCAAGGTGAGTTATTACCTGAGGAAGGAAACACATTCTGACTGTTCTCAGCTTGCTTCTATACACTGAAAAAAGAGAACATTGGTCTAACCTAAAACAACAGGGGTCTAACTTTAAAAAATTGATGTAATCGGTCACAAGTAATTTAATTAGGTTTATCCAAGTTAATCTTTTTCGTTTACTTTGAACAAACTTAATAAATTAACTTTGAAAGAACGTGATTTAATTACATGTGACCGATTACATCAATTTTTTTACGTTAGACCCCCATTTTCTTTTTTCAGTGTACCAGAAGTGAGCAGGACTTGTTATAAATCAAGAGGGCGTGGATGGTTTTGGTGCTCAGTATGATGCATGATGTTTTAGGATCCATCTCTACATTGGTAATGATTCTGTACTCACAGAGGTTGAGAGTTGTTGTGATTTGGGGCTGGGGGACTCTGTATTTCTTTTCTTTTCTTCCACCACAGATAAAAGCTGGCTGGAGCCCCGCCTGCAGGAGGAGCCTCTGCACTCTGGTGCTTCCACACCTTTAATCCTAATCTAAATCCTGAGTCTTTGTTCCAGAATCCTGAGGTGTGACCAGAAACCAAAGTGTTTCTCCGAGTCTCCCTCTGAAAGCCTCCTGCCTCACCCAACATAAACTCACCTGCTCCTCTTCATCCAGCCTCCTCGGTTCCCTGGACTCCAGCTGCCTCCTCCTGCACCGCAAAACAAATCACAGCTGATCTGTCACTACTATTTCCTGGAATGTTCACATCTCGTCTCCTCTGCCCCATTTCTAAGTAGAAGTACAGGTACATGTCAAAATATTAGAAAATAATGAAAAAATATTTTAGTCACTAATTTCAGAAAGTGAAACTCATTTATTATATGTAGACTGGAATGTTTTAAGGCTTCAATAATATTGATTATTATGGCTACAGATAATAAAACCCTAATTTTAATGTCTGAGAAAATCAGAATATCAACAAAAAAATTATATTTTAAACAAAAACCTCAGGCTTCTGAAAAGTCTGTTTGTTTCTTTTCACTCAACACCTGTCCTGCTGCATAATGAAATCAGATGAAACAAAGATTGAACTATTTGGTCATGATGACGGTGATTCTGTATGAAGAGGTCAAGGTGATGATTTCAGACCTGAGAACACCTGAGGCCTTGGACTCTAAACACATCAGAACTGCTTTCTGATTGGATAAAGCAGACTGACGTTAAGCTCCTGGAGTGACCTCCCAACCTCAGCTTCATTTAAATTTTATGGAATGTGATAAAAAGCCAAGTCAGAAACCAATAACTCAGCTTTAATCATTTTTGACATGAAAAGTCAAATCTCAGCCAGAACTATGCCAGAGGTTAGTTGATAAATAAAGCATTTGGTTGAGGTGCAACATGCTAAGGAACATCTAACCAAATGTAACTGGGGTGTTTGCATAATGTGAGCCAGTATGTATAATTCTGATCCACTGAGGGAAAGAGAAAGCAAACAGTAATTCTAGTTCTTGTCTTTTTTTACACATCATTGAAGAAGATTGTTCTTATAAATAAAAGTACAAGCGAGTGAGTGAATACAACTGTTAAACCCAGTGAGTTTTTCTGATTTTAAGTTGTAATTAGGATCATATAATTTTTTCTGCCATTTCCTGACGAAACCTTAGAACCATAACTGTGAAATATGTGTCTCTGGGTTTTTTGTTTTTTGCTACTGTATGTTTCCTCTTTACCACTCTGAGCTGTTGTGTGGCTGACAAGAGCTGCTCTGTGAATGAAATGACTGAACAGTGAGGTCATGGACAGCTGTACTGAAGGAGGAAACAGCTGCAGGGCAAGCACCTGGAGCTATCATCCCAGAAAGTGTCCACTCATTGTCTCCAACACTGGGTTTGTTTTACTTCTGCAGAATGCAACATCTGCACAGAGCTGCATTATGTTCTTCACTGACTGTGAAGAGGTCAGGACCAGAAACAGCAACAGTTAATCCAAACTAGAAGCTAAACCTCCTGTTCAAGTTCCAGCTTGTTTGGTTGTCAGGCTGCAGCTTTGGTTAAAATGTTTATTGCAAATTATTTGCAGAAAATATCAGATGCACATTGTTAGAGAGGTTTCTGATATTGTTGAAATAAATGTTCTGAACAAACTTAGAGAAAACATGGAAATTTATCATTAGATCCTTCAGCAGAAAGCTAATTATTCAAGGCTACTGGACAAAGCTCTGAATGCAACAATTCTCTAAGTGTTTAGCTTTATTGATGTCACCAGTCATGGTGGCTTTTTAATGTTCTGTTAGTTTAAACAACAGCCTGTCATTAGAAACATGCATACGTTTAGTTTGAATTTTAAAAGACATGAAAGTGAACATTATCAAAGTATGTGGAACCAGTTCACCAAGTAAAAAATTAGAACTTAGTTACTTCAAAAAGTACTAGTTGGTGCAGCTAGTACATTAGTGGTCAGCAACTGGTGGCTCCCGGGCTTCATACAGCCCACAAAGATAATAAAATATGGAAAATCAAGTCTGGTCAGTGGCATCCAGCTTTTAATGTTTTTTAAATGCCTCTTAACAACGTTCTAACATAGTATAGCTATTAAAATATTGCGGAGATGAAAAAACCCCGAAAGAAATCAATAAAGTGGTTGTCCCGCAGACCGAACAATAGGATTGGACAATCCGGCTGCATCCGGGCGCATTTTGTAGCAGAACATCCCCGAAGTGAGAGGAGGACAGAAACAGCTGGCTGTTAGCGCTTCCATTTTAGGAAAAAATACCAGAGTTCCAAAAAAAACCCCACCTTTTCAGGTGGCTTCTGATCAGAATTATGCACAAGACCTGTCCTAGTCTCAAGTTCATATTCATAAAAATCCATTTGGTGACACCATTGCACTCTTTTGCTCTTACTCCTGAGTACTGATAGCAGTACCATAAGCTTAGATTTGGCATGGACAGAGGTGACGTGTCCCCACCAATAACTCGAGTCAAGGGTGCAGAAATAGCACTGCATTCCCACCAATAATACGTGCAGCCCAGCGGACCGAGGTGCTGTGTGCACTGCGCAGACCTGGGTCCAGGGGAAGGAGGCGTGTCTGGATCAACAGGCGTGAGCCTCACGCCGAGCCGCCCACGCAGACGGTACCAGCCCTGGCCCTGTATGTGGACCAGGCTGAACTGGCTATCGGGTGGGCCTATGGTAACTTTGGGCCGGTCCAGCTCGTTTCAGTACGCACTTGAGCACCCCGCCCCCCATCCCAGCCAATGTCAAGAGCAAATCTACGCCACTGACTAGTACTATAGTCCTTCTCTTCAATGTAGATCAAAGTCCCTTTCTCCCCAAAACACCTTTAGAGTACTCGTTTATTTGTATACGATACTTGTTTCAGTGTGCTGGAAGTGTACCCAGAGTCTGGTTAACATGAGGATTCGTTTTTACACAATCCACTTTCATGATGTTTAACACATTCAAGGAAGAGAAATACACATTCTTAATGTTTTTAACATGTTTAATCAGTTCACTCTTTTTCTCACACGTTTATTGACAAATAAAATTGACAATCTGCCCAGGTTTGTTCTACAAACACTCAGATTTCATTGCTTTAAAAAAAAAAATCATTATTGCAATCACCTGTTGGAAATAAAACTCTCCAGAAAGTGAACACAACCCACTGAGATACCCCAGCAGACGTGTCCTTAGATAAAAGTCAACATGAAGATGTTACATGTTAATGTACAGAACACAAAACAGAGTCCTATTCTAAATTATTTTAATAAGATAATTAAATTTAAACTAAAAACATCTGCTGCAGCCAGCAGAGAAGAAGATAATTTGTGGGTTTAAACCTGTGGCAGGTCTGCAGGCAGCGTCAGCAGCTCGTCCACCTCCTCCTGAAGAGCAGCAGCTTTTTCAATCAGGAGCATCTGAAACAGAAATGTCACTTCATTACAGAGCAGAACATGAACACGAGGACTCTGGTGTGCAGGGCCCTGCCGCTGGAATCCTGAGGACTTGGGTCTGATCCAGGTTCCTGATGCTACCTACAGCTGAGTTGAGAGAATCACTATCAGCTGGACTCAACTAGTGCTCATATGGAGTCAAACCTGATGTAGCTCTCTGTTCCAGCTAAAACCATCTGATTATACGTAGATGCCTGCACACAGCAGCAACAACAAACAACCAGGACACACTCTGCTCTCTGACTGCAGAGGACACTCACTTTGGCCGAGGCCACCATCAAGTCAGCCTGCTTCCTGTAGAGGTTTTCTATGGTCCTGCAGAGGACAGCAGGGTCAGCGTTGGCCAGGTGAGTCAGTGTCTTGTAGCCAGCGTTGTACAGCTGCTTTGCTCTCGACTGGAGAGAAAACCAAGAATCTAACAGTTAAGAGTTAAACATGACCGAGCAGAAACATCCAGACAGGACGAGTGCTGCTGACCTCCATGACCCCCGTCACCTCCATCAGAGGAATCAGCTCAGCCTTCACGCAGTAACTCAGTCGTCGGGTCAGCTCTGTCAGCAGAGCTTTGAACGGCCAGAACTCCTCCAGCTCCTGAACACAAACACAGAGCAGCTGTTTACCTAGCAAGTTCAACAGACCTGAGATCAGCCTCACAGATCAGAGTCAGGAGCCAACACGCTGCAATATCAAAAGTACTGAAAATACATGTACTATGTGGACGTAATGTCATTGACCATTTCTCTAAATAAACACAATGTGCTGCTCTTTAAAACCATAAAGGGCAAAGCATCATGGGAAAGCTGGTGTTTACTACTGTATGTATCAGACTCAAACGCTCTGATTTTCTTGTTGCTTGACAGGATTCATCTCAGAAACCACCTAGTTTTGCTCCTAAAGGTTTGTTTCCATCTAATCCTTCCATCCATGTTGCTCTCCAGCTTATTCAATCATCTCCACCTCATCACCTGATTTTAGGGGTCTCTCATACCTCAAATAGTCCATTTTCCCCACATCATAGTTTTAGATTACATAGATTTGCAGTTTTTCCTACTTCATATATTTTTTGCCCATAATGTTGATTTTTTCTTATTTAATGTAATTTGAATCTGTTGTTGTTGGATTTTGTTGACTTTTAGTGATGATTCTCCTTGTCAGCATTCATCGTGCGCAAAAAAAGAAAACATTTTATTGTGAAGTAAACATGTTCCCTCGCTGTATAACTTCAACGTTGAAGAAGATTCTGAAGGTAAATAAGGTCTTATGTGATAGGACTGACTGTGTTGAGCCCATCAGGATTTATTTCAATATACACATGACCAGTGATCCAGACACAGTTTGTTAATAAATAAAATTTTTATTTTCACGCAAATTAAACTAACCTCGACTCTTTTATAAAGGACTGGTAACTCTTAATGATATCAGCTAGGTTTAGAAGTGACTAAATCTAAAGTCATAAACCCAAACACAACATGTCCTCAGGTTTCTTTAATCCACTCCATTCTCCACTGTCATTTTATACAGCTGTCTTACAAGTCGTGATGTTGTTGATAATTTTTAACTCTAGGTTAAATCACAACAGAAAACATCCTTCCTGGTTTCCAGTGTGTTTGATATGATCACGCTCAGATGGCACTAAAGGCTACAGCTGTGAACACTCACTAGACAGATTGAGTACAGACACTTGATTTATATTTGTTTAGTAGCTTGAACACACACCATCCAGCGTCACACCACCCACTGATCTGATGCGACTCCTCACAGGTTGTCCTGTCCGTGTCTCAGTCTGGAACGTTCTAAAGTAGAGCTGCATGGTCTCAGAGAAAACGTGATCCAAACATTATTCTTAAAGATTGTGATGACACTCACTCCTTGTAATGAATCTGCATTTTCCTTGCTCCTCTCTTTGTGTTCTGTCATCACAAACTGACAACACCTCCCTCACAACACACACCATGTAACCTTTAAGACACTATAATCTAAACCAGGTGTAGACGAGAGTCCATCAGATCAACACGCAAATACCTGTCACTTGGAATATAAGTCTATGAATTATTGTGCGATCTTTGCGATACTGATATTGCATATGCTGATATTATGATGACACATTGTGCAGCCCGATTCTAAAGGTTTAGGTACAACACCTCTGTCCTATAAATCTCTTAAAAACACTTCACAGACTCTGTATTGATTGGGCATTAGGAGGTACAGTGTCTTGTCGCTGAAGTTGATTGTGATCCAACCCACAGCTCTCTGACTAGCAGACTTCTTCCTTACAATGAGACTAAAGCCACCTCAAGATGTACAGAGCTTTAAAACTCTAGTTAAATGTGTTAGTCAGGTCAGTCAGTCAGACCTGAGGAGAAGGTTGTACCTCAGTGAAGTGCAGCACACAGGAGCAGAAGGCCGAGGTGGAGCTGAGCAGCGTTTGGAGGAAACCTCGGCTCAGCTGGAACCTTTCAGCCACACTCCAGATGTTGGTTTCCTTCAGCAAAGTGAAGAGCACAAGAGCGAGGTACATCCTTCTCACCACCCCGAGGTTCACGCTCTAAAACACAAAATCAACAATCACACAAAGTTTAATGTCATCAAGTCTTGTTGGAGAACTGTGATCTGTATGTAGACCTGAATCATTTCACAATTCATCCTTAACATCATCAGGACCTTCAGTTCTTTTCTAATTTGATAAGAAGGCGGTTATATGTCATGTCAATGTGGCACACATCATGGTTATACTAAAGAATGCTCTAACCCTTCTACCAAACATGCAGAGTAAGTAATGGGAACACATTATTAAAGTTATATGATGGATGCCACAAGACTTCAGTTTTTAAACAACACATCAATTTTTTTCACCTTTTGATCCACGTCAAAAACCATATCTGGCTTAACCATCATGCATGGCAAAACCACCAGTGTGACAGCAGCTTTAGCATTTACAGAGTGTGACCAGTTCCTGCCAAAAAGGTAAGCTGGAAGTGAGTGCTGAACCTGCAGATGTGACTGTACCTTCTTCACCGTTTGTCCTGCAGCTTTTCTTGCCACAAAACTCTCAGGCACTCCGACGGCTGCAGACATTTTCTGCTCTGCAGCAGACAGCAGGGTGAACTGCAGACAAAATACCGACCGGTTAACATGACGTGAAGACACACCTGTGTGTTGTGTGACGGTGTACCTGTCTGAAGTAAAGCATCCAGTCGGGCTTGCACTGAGGGATCAGATCGTAGGGAGTCACCAGGTAGACCAGGTGCAGGTAGCTGTTGAGCAGCAGCCCCTCCAGACCTTTACTCAGGTCTTTGTACAGAATGTCACAGAAGGTCAGATCCACTGAGCCTGGGGATGACAGGAGACATTTACCTCTGGAGGAGCCTCCATCCTGCTGGGTGGACGTGAGCACCATGAACACAGCTGACTGACATTGACACACTATATAAACATTAAACAGTCTCAGTTTTTACATCTCAACTTAAAAGTTTAATTAAACTAAAATATACATTTAATGTTTTATTGTTCTACTGTTTTCATGCTTGGTCAGAAAATAAATTGAGCTTAAATATCAATCTGATTACAGGAGAAATGTACAGATAGGGTTATAAAGAGCTTTACTTTAGAAACACGCAGCTGAGGGAGTCATGATCTACTGTAATTGGTTTGAATGCTGAGTAAGCATTCAAACTATTGTTTTCCTGTTTCTCTTTATTTTTAGTTTTATATTTTTTCCGCCCCTTTTTTGGCAGTTAAAGCAGCACTCCGGAGGATTTCATCAGGAGAGCAGTTTTTGAATCTAGCGTCCAAAGGCTCCTCCTCAAAACATCTCAACATGCGCGTCCGGTCGCGTGTGCGCGCGTGCACGCGGCGCATATACTTCGGACATGAACTGTACAGCTCAATGTGTAGGGTTTAATCACTCACAGTTCACAATCTTATTCCAACACTACGAGGGTCTGATGAGCCCTCTCTGTCCCTGCTGCTTCTGATATTAGCTCTGTTAGCAGAGAGCTGCTGCTGGACTCTGAAGCTGAACTTGACTCGGCCCTGGATGAACTTTCTGACCAAAATAAACGCATAATCCTGTCAAGCCTTGCCATTCTGTGAGGTGAAAGGTTTAAAAATAAAAATAAACCCATCTTTAGCTGGGGAATGGGTAGGTTTTTAGTAGAAATGAGCCGTGAGTCCTCAGTGAATGGCTGAGACGGCAGAGAAACACACGGAGCGTCCTGTACGACAGCGCCCCCTACTGGTACAGGTTTGGTCGATGCGCGTGCATGTTGAGAGAATGCAGACATTTGAATTTCATTGGCTGAAAAATGTCGGCGGCAAGAAATAATGGAAAGTGGTCTCTGGGAGGAAGGAGGGTCTTCATCAGAATGACAGATATTGTGGAACTCAACCCATAGATCATAGTTTAGACCTGAAATATCATTTAAAACATTTAGAAAACTTTGATACAGTGAAAAATGCTCCAGAGTGCCGCTTTAACTCCTTCCACAAATTTCAACCGATTTTAACCTTTCATACTTCATATCGTTCAGCTCATTAAGGACATTCCGGGAATTACTTTTCTTCTTGATATCTTTAATATTTTTGACGATATTCAGCTTTTTGTCAAAATTTTCAGCCCATTGGAATACATTGAAATTCTTCAAATTCTTCAAATTTTTCAAATAATTCTACTCTTTTTCCAAGTTTAACTACTTCAGCATACTTTAACCTAGAGACTTCATTTAAATTTTAAAAGACTCACAAGACATTCAACTATGCCCAAATGATTCAGCTTGTTGATATCTTTAACCATTCCTGAGATATGACGAGTTAAACTCGAGGAACATTTCAGAAGTCAGACAAAAAAATCGTCAAAAATATAATGAAAAAGATACGAGGAAAATTGGTCGTTCTGGGTCAACTAGGTCGATTTGTGAGAGAACCGTAAGTCACACAGACATGAGAGTTACATTTTTTGAAAGCTAACAAAAATCCCTAATCAGAGATGTATAATTCATACATGTGCTCTAAAAACTGTGGGAGCAGGACAACTTTGTTCGGAGGTGGATCAAAAATCTCAAACCTGTCTCCCACTCTGGTGATGTCATCACCTCACTCTACAGTCAGGGCTTTTGGATTTTGGAGAAAAAATCCTGTAACTACTAAAAAAAACTAACTACTCTCACTTAGTTTGATGAACATCAACAAATTATACATTAAAATGTAGGGATTTTTGTCTAGTTTCAGAATATCTGGTTGTTTGGGCCATAGGTAGTATGGCTCGTTCATAAATCACCTCAAGGCCAGGAGAAATCTGCTCATTTTAGGTCAATTTACCATGTTAAATGCCTCATGAGATTTCTAGAAGTTTCTGAACGAAACATGATTTGTCTATCGCCATATCTCCCTCAAATATTGACCTAGGTGTACAAAAATTGAGACTTAACATCTCCAAAGCCTTCTGTCCCTCACAATCTTTAAATTTTGTATTTATGTTCTATCGTTTTTGAATGGCAGCAAGTTGTTCGAGCAAAGGATTTTCTAGTGTAGCGTATTATAACCTGTTTTTATAGTTATAATAGACACACACTTCCGCAAAGTTATTAGCTTAGTTTGGTAGGTTTCACACTGAGCTATGCTAAGATACCCTCACTAATCTAATTGTTATGCAGGGACACTTCTAAGATTCTGGGTTCGGTTGATATTCAAAGGGAGGACTTACGCACCTTATACCTGAAAGATATGAACCGTAGGCATACTTAGACTACACTTATTTTATTAAGCAAACAGATTGAACGAACAGACAGAGTTATGAGGTAGAAGTTGCATCTTAGGGAGTTCTTCTGACGGCATTAAGCTGAGAGTTAATGATGAGAGCTCGCGATATAAAATATATCTAGGGAGTTACCGAACTAGTTATGAGGGGAGTTGGAGACTAAGTTGACAGGAGTTTACTTATCAAGAGCCTCAGTTTTACCAGATCGGAGTTGGTACCTGCTGAGACCGCTCCGTGGGTCAATTCGGTGTGGCCAGGAGGGTCGTCTGTGGGTCGGGTGCCCAGGACGGTCCTCGGATCCCCGAGGCAGCTGGTGAGGTCGCCCCAAGGCACGGAAAAGCCCAAGAGTCGGTTCAGCAGCCCCATGTCCGGCTGGGAGGGGAGGCTCGCAGGTTCTTCCCCATGGCAGGTGAAAACGAAGCAGACGGATGGTGTCTAGCTTAGAGCGAGGGAGATGACATCGACTTTTAAATGGGGGTGTGAGACCCGCAGGGAAAGTCGGCCCCTGAGCGTACCGTGTAGCTGAGAAAAACGGTTGCTTCTCGTCTCGTTGCTGGCTGAACGAGAACTGAGGGACTTCCGGGCTGGAAGTCTAACATGCGATCTTTTTGACGCGTGGCCCTATAGGAAACTAGTTTACCAAGTCACGTGGCTCTCGGCATTAAGGATCCCAGTTAACTCTAAATGGATTATTAATATGATTTAACCTTTTAGCAAAAGTAGAAACATGAAATAATACTGATGCAACATCAACATTCATTAATACTGGAAGAAAATGAATTAATCATATTAAGACATTTCTGGACAGTGGATTAACGGTAGTGTCCTTTAGAATGAGACATCAAAGAGTCTTTGTTTAATTATTAACTAAAGAAAGTCTTCTGAGTCTTCCGACACGACCGGGTCCTGGAAGGAATGTTGATTCAGGTTACAACATAATAAAAGAGTCATTTTAATCCAAGTTATTGGGAAAAAGATGGGTTATTGTAGTGATGATCAACAAAGGTCAAAGGTCAGAGGATATAACGTATTTGCTGACGTTACACTAGTTTACACACAGCTGTTACACACAGTTAGGCCCTTTTTAACTGCATGTAACTTAAGCATGACTCAGCAAAATTGGGGCTTTCTGATTGGCTAAGACTCTCCTCATAGAATTAATCAGGTATGGGCCATGTGATCCCTATATGGCAGAGAAATGGTGATCCGATCTAGTCTACCCTCTCCACATGATTTATAGATCTGATCCAGTTTACCCTCTCCAGATATTCTATAGATCCGATCCAGTTTATCCTATCCACATGATCTATAGATCTTATTTACTCTACCCTATCCAGATGATCTATAGATCCGATCCAGTTTATCCTATCCAGATGATCTATAGATCCGACTTACTCTACCCTTTCCAGATGATTTTTAGATCTGATCCAGTTTACCCTCTCCACATGATTCTACTATTTAGCAATTCTTTTTTAAGGTTTTGCTAGAATTTTGACTTTTTCTGCTAGTGTAAACACTTTTGCAAGTTATTGCCTTTTGCTATTTTTTTATTTTGCTAACCATTTGAATGTTTAAGCAATCTTTTCATCTAAATTTCACTTTTTAAACAAATTTCAACTCTTAAATTTCAACAAATCAGATATTCTGCTTTTTATGACATTTCAACTTTATTTTAGCTAAGATTGATCTTCATTACATCAGGTTTCATCCAGTTTTCGTGTGCTTGGTAGTTTCTAGAGGTCTGTGGGAAGGACACATCAGGTGTTGACCCTTTGACAGACCATGGCTGTGTCCAAATTCAGGAGCTGCATCCTTTAAAGGACTTTGTTGGCATAGGTCAACCTTAAAGACAGGAAGTGACCGCTGAAATTGGATGGGCAAGCCTTCAGATTTTTTCCAATCCTTACCTCAGCGTATGTCCTGTCGCCTAGCAACCGTGACAGCGCTAAACATAAGCAAACTTTAGTTATTTAGGTTCTTTATTTAGACATGTCTGGTCATTAAGTAAGTTTTTGTTTACCTTCTTAACATGTGCGTGACCAACCCCGCAGATCTGACAGGTCGGGGTTGGTCACGCCCATCGGGAAGAACAGCTGATAATGACACGTCACACCTACACCGGTGACACTTCTGATGAAGACCACAGACGCGAGTCGAGACATGTCAAGAAGGTAAACAAAAACTTACTTAATGACCATACATGTCTGAAAAAAGAACCTAAATAATTATTTAACAAAGAGACATAATGAACGTAGTAAAGTATTTAGAAGCAAACTTTGCAAACAACAAAAGCCTAACACAATCACGTCAAGCTTTTAATTTGTGTACTGCTAGATTTGATTATACTTACACTAAAACTGTAATCAGCTCCATTTCCTGCTTCGTCCGCCATTGTCACAAAAACTAAAATCTCCTGTTTGGCCTGCAATGACTCTTGGGATAGGGTGAGCAATGAAGATTACACCAGACCCATCCCTCAAATCCAGGGGACAGGAGGACACATTTGTGGGTCGCAATTAGACAAGCTTTATTTGTTCAGCCTTCGTCACACTGCTGTGACGTAATCAGCCTTCAAATGTTGTCTTTGAAGGACAAAGCCCCTGAATTTGGACACAGCTTTCATGTCCTGTGAGACACCAAACCATCTACAGATTAACACATCCTTTAAAACCAGTGTGGGAGCATTTGGGGGAGTTATGATGGCACTTCCTTAACCTCTTTACCTGGTAACATTTTATTAGAAGTGTTTTGAACAGATATGATGGCCTGAGGGGTCTGGTTCTGTTTACCTTTGTAAGCAGCTCTACCCAGCCTGGTGATCTGCAGTGCTGGAGTGTGAGAGTCTGTTTCACTGACGGTGATCAGGTCTTTCTCTTTCAGCATGTCCACACACTGATGCACAACATCCCACAGACTCTTCTCCACACACAGCTGGTGCTGCTGCACAAACAGCAGCGTTCCAGTCATGAAGTCCTGGATCTGTTGCAGCGAGGTGGTGATCTGAAGGAAGAAGACAGAACTCAAATCTAGTCTCTATTCTGATTGGACATCAAACATAATATAAAATGTTAAAATGTTAATATAAAATTATTTTTCTCATATCAGCGAGATTTAACAAGTTAAAGCAGATATGTAAGTTTTCTAAATGTTTTAAATGATATTTCAGGTCTAAACTATGATAAATGGGCAGAGTTCCACAACATGTCATTCTTATAAGGACCCTCCTTCCTCCTATAGACCCCTTTGAATTCTTTCTGACTGGCAAACTTTTTCAGCCAATAAAATTCAAATTTTCACATTGTGGGCTGTCAGTCAATGTGTACGCGCTTTGAGGAAACCTGTAGAGGTGGGGGCTGCGCACTCCCAGAACGCTTCGTGTTTGTTTACAGTCTCAGCAGTCATGGAGGAGCAAAAGCTAATTTCTACTAGAAAGTTATCCATTCCCCGACTACTGAGGGATTTATTTTTATTTTTAAAAATCTCTCCACACAGAATGGCAAGGCTTGCCAAGGATACGCGTTTATTTTAGTTGGGAACTCATTCTGAACAGAGTGTTTCTCATTTCCGGGTTCTTCAGCTTGAGTCCAGTAGCAGCTCGCTGCTACAGAACAACGTTTCATAAGCACAAAAACAGATAGGGCTCTGTAGCGTTTTGAAATAACTATTTGTTATTTTAACTACACCCTCTGTAAATTCACTAATAAGTTTTGGAAGTTTTATATGGAGAAAATATCTCCAATACTATCACTTATATTCAGTGTTTACAGGAATTATCTAGGTTCTTTGAAAGAGTACAGTGAATTGAAATACCTTATTAATAACGTGAACTGAGACCAGATAAGGATTGAACAACCATTTAATTTGAAAAACCTAAGAACACAGACAGATAAGACAGTTTGAAAGTTTGATGTAAACACAATTAATATTCTTAAACATGTTGAGGATGTTAAAGATAGTTTAATTGTGAGTTTTAACGGACCGTAGCATATGTTTTAATGACTAGGGAAGTTAGTTAATTTAGTTAACCTAGTTGTGACTTTAAGAGTCAATTTAGGGCTAATTTGAGTTTGGAAGAATTAAGCTTTATCAAAGCAAACCTCTCGATCAGAAAGTGGTGTTCGCTCACTGACAGGTGGACGCTCCTAGATCTGGCAGGCGTTGGTTTCTCCACGAGCTGAGGCTGGAGTCCCCAGACTCGGAGTGGTGGTCCTGGAAGGCGTGGCCGCCGAGGACCTCGCCGGACAGGCCGTGGATACGTCCCGGTCAGCAAGGGAGGCATTTCAGCAGGCATGCTGAACTCATTTCTGATCTTCCCGTGGTGAGGGAGAGACTGAGAGGCCTTGTTCAAAGCTGATAAAGGTTCAGCTAAGATAGCAGCATAGCAGCTCCAACTGCTTCAGGCTGTAGCTCAGACCAAGACTGAGACTGTATGAAGACTCGACAAGACTGACTCGTACCGGAACTGAGTATTAGTTTTGAGACGAGTTATCTTAAATTTAACCAATCAGAAGATGTTAAGTGTACTAATCAGAACTGAGTTAGTGGAGTTGTGAATCGTTCTGATTGGACAAGGGACTGTGAGGGAGTTACCAAGTCACATGACTTCTGCCCGTTAAGACTCACATTATAATGGTAGAAATGCATGAAATAGCAGAGAAGCATTATAACACTTTGAGTGTGAGTGTGTGGATGTCCTTGGAGCAGGAACACAGGCGAATGTTCTGTAAACAAGAGATTACAGTTGGAACACCAGTCTGTGGTGTTAAAGAAGAGACATCTTTTACAGAGAGTGTTTTATTAGACCAGTTAGTGTCCAGTTAAGGTCATCTGGGAGATGGACACTTGAAAGTGGACAGTAGGACACCTGTAGGGATCTTGATTCAGGTTAAACATAATCCAAGAGTGATTGTATTCCAAGTTATTGGGAAAAAGATGGATTATTGTTGTGATGGTCAACAGAGGTCAAAGGTCAGAGGATGTAGCCTATTTGGGGAGGCTACAGCTCAGACTCTCGTACAGTGTGAGAACATGATTTGTGAGCTGTGAATGATTGAACCCCGCAATATAATCGTAGTTTGAGCAGAAGCTGCTCAGTTTCTGCCCAACTAGAGACCGAAGTGACATGCATACGCTCGCGTGCGTGTTGAGGTGGGGCTATAGAAACCAAGAGGGGGAGAATTAATGTTTTGGAAGGGGTTGTGATACGTTGGTTTAAAAACATGCTATCTTGCTGAAATTCTGCACATACAAGCTTTAAATCAAAATCATTAGCAACTAGAAAAATAAAATAAACGGAGTTCCTTTTTGTCCCAGTAAAATGAATACAAATAACAGAAAAAACAACATAGGAGTCGCGTTTAGAGCAACATGTATGATTCAGCTTAATGTTTTCAGATTTGGACAGAAAAGCAGAATACTTTACATTTAATCCAATCAGAGACAGGATGAGACTCAGCATCCCTTTTCCATCATCGTGCATCAGGTTGCTGTAACAGTTCTCCATCGGGGCGCAAACCAGTGCTCGGGCCTATAAAACAAGTTACCGATAAATGTATTTATAGACCACCTTTCGGATACAGGAAACATCACAAAGAGCTGAAGAACACAGGTAGAATTAGGTTACAACAGTATCAAATCTATCAGTGTAAAAACAACTGTAAAGACAAAAGAATGAACAAAATCAAATGCATCAACAAATTCCCTGAGAAAAAACAGCATCAAATAAATAAGTTTTCAGGTGTTTTTTAAAAACCTGCACAGAGTCTGGTGTAAGGAACAGACAGCACGTTTTCAGATAGGGGTCAAAGGTTACATGAGGCAGTGAGTGAGGATAGAAGCTGAGATAGTTAGTCAGGATCCTGGACATTCAGAGCTCTGTAGGTGAGCATGAAACCTTTGAAACAAATTCTGAATTCTACAGGTGTCCAGCGTAAAGAGAGTCAAACCAGGTGATGTGAGTTCACCTGCTGGGTTTAGTTCAGAGTCTGGCTTCTGTGTTCTGATTGGCTGGAAGGCCTGAGAAGGAGGGGTTTTTGAGAGTGGTAAAAAGAGCTTTACAGTCTTAAACATGGTGACACAAGGCAGGGATTATTTGCTCCAGATCTGCAGTTGAAACCATTTTACATAGTTTTGAAAAGAAACAGGAATAAGCTGCTGAGGTGGAGAAGAAACTATGCTGGAGATGGTGTTGAATAAAACGCTGGGATTCTGAGCTCTGAGGTCACTGTAGAAAGAAGACCTGACATCATTTACAGACTTGTTGAGTCAAGACATTCCTTCAGATCCTCATGGAGAACAACCAAACTGTCCTCATCCACAGACTTCTGCTGTCCTACAGGAGCCTCTAAGACCTCCAGTCTGACTGTCCAGCACAGGTGACCTGGAGACACTGGAACTGGGACTGGTTTATATGGAGCAGCACAATTCAGAATCCCAAGGCAGTGATCATTAAAGGAGTCTGTGGAGCTTGTCTTCATCAGTAGAAGGAGGTAGAAAATCAGAGAGGGAGGAAAATTTTTAAGTGACAGAATTGTTGATCCTCCTGTCTAGTTTAATAGTTGAAGATAAGAAGTCAGCACAATTCAGAATCCCAAGGCAGTGATCATTAAAGGAGTCTGTGGAGCTTGTCTTCATCAGTAGAAGGAGGTAGAAAATCAAAGAGGGAGGAAAATTTTTAAGTGACAGAATTGTTGATCCTCCTGTCTAGTTTAATAGTTGAAGATAAGAAGTTCTGGAAGTCAGGGAGGAAGAATGAAGGAGGTCCAGGTGGGCGATAGACCAGAATTCCATCAATCAACTGAACTCCACCAGTTTTAATCCTCCTCCTGAGGTCCGTGGTGCTCAGAAAAAAGAACAGCCGTCAGGACAGAGCTCCAGAAGATGTGTAACTTTACATTCATGCTGCCATGACTCTGAAATCCACAAAAAAAAAAAACATTCTCTGAGTAGAACAGATCATTTAAAATGGAAGATTTGTTGGCAATAGTGCTGCATTATTTAACATCCTTTAAGTGGAGAAATTTGATGATGTGTAGGCTTAGTGAGGACTCCGGGTTTCATCTGTGGTGAGCCTTGCATTTCTACACTTTCAGGTAACATCCCATGTGAGGAACTCTGGGGAGAGCGGAGATCAGCCTGACTCTGACGTATCACTGCTGAATCTGCTTGGCTGCAGCAGAGCTCAGGTACAGTTTTTGAAGCACTTACTCTTTTCCTCCACCATGGTCTCTTTATGAGCAACGATCCCACGGGTAACAAAGGAGAAGTGCCAGGATGGACGCCAGGTTCCAGCAGATACAGAACAATGGCACTGGAAGTTGTTGATCTCAGATCTGATCAACAAGTGTCAGTAAGGAAACAGCACCAGGTAAAGATGAAGTAATAAAACACAAAAACATAAAGTAGACTAAGAGCTGGGCCGACGGACAGCCAAACACAGGCGCCATCTTTCACAACTATCTCTAAAACAAGTCAATAACAAATCTGTTTACCTGTTAGAATAAACATTGTGTTCATTATGATCATTAGTTTGATGTTGAATTAAAACTTATATAATCTGATATATAAAATTATAAAACTTATATAATCAAAACCTGCCACATATCAAAACACTGGTACCATCTAAAAGGGATATTTGAGTCATTCTGAGGTAATGTATCTACAGGAAGGACATTACCCACTGATGACATCATGAAACACAAACAGGAAGATGTCCTCTGACCAAAGCAATACTAGTCAGATCAGGAGAGACACTGCTGCAGGTCAGTGACAACTTGTGGCTATTTTGGGGGAATTTAAAATGTTTCTTGCTGAATAAACAAGTCATTATGCATTAGAACTAATTTAACATGAGATTTTTTAGGTTATGGATTTGATGCTGCTGCAGCGGCATGTAGGGTAGCATAGTGACACAAACAACAAACACTATAAATGGTCTCATGCTGAATTGCAGAATTTTACAAACAGGTTCTAACACATCGATGTGATGTTTTTGAGCAAAAGTTGTTTTAAAAACATGAAAATCAGCAGCTAGTATATTGCCAATCTGCAGCAGTGTCTCTCTTGATCCGACTAGCCATGAATATTGCTCCGGTCAGAAGGCTACTTCCTGTTTCTAGAGACTCTGTGATGTCACCAGTATGTGTGGTCCTTAGTGTAGATAACTTTTAGAATGCCACTCATTCCTTTGATGAAAGAGAGGTGGAGTTACCATGTTCCTGTCTTTCTCCTGCAGGATGAGGATGCTCTCTCCCACAGTATCGATCCCAGCTCGGCCGGCTCTGCCTACCATCTGCTTGTACTGGCTTCTCTTCAGGAAGTCCGTTGCCACGTATGGTGAGCGCAGGATGACCCTACAGGTAGGATGGTGACAACTGTTTATTGTACTAATAGAAGTTTGATGGTCCACAGCTGGAAAATAGTGATCCATCATGTATGTGTCACATGTTTTCAGCCTGGGAAAAGAGCAGAAATGTTTAGAGGTTAAAGCCCCTGAATGTGGGGTTGAAGTCCACCCGCTGCTCTAACAGCGCTGAGCTGCCAGGCAAGGTGGTGACAGAGAAACGATCTGTAACCTGCTACAATAGAGACAATAAAACACTGGACTAACCAACACCAAGGAGGTCTCCATTACCCACCTCCCCTCAGGAAGGCTCGGACCACAACCTGGTTACCTCCAACCTGTGTACAAACCCCTCATACAGACAGTCAGATCCACACCGTGAGAACATGTTCTGAGGAAGCTGGAGAAACCTTTAACATCAAATTCACTCTCCACACAACAACTGTTCCAACAGGGTTGAGTTGAAGCCTTTGTTTTGAAAACATCCATCCATCCATTTCCAGAACCTCTTCATCCAGTAAGGGTCACTGAGAGCTGGTGTCTGTCCAGCAGTCATGGGACAAGAGGTGGGGTACAACCTGGACAGGACTCTAGTAGTCCATCACAGGGACACACAGCGACAAACAGGACTTACAACCATTCAGTCTCTCACTCTCACCAAGGGACAATTTAGAGTCACCAATTTTTCTTCTAAAGAAAATGTTTATTCTCATGTAAGGACCCTCTACAGATTTATACTTTGAACAGACTTTTGAGACTGGACGACCACCTGTTGGAACTTGTGTGAGCAGGACAACACATCACAGTCTCAGTCCAAACAGGAGCCTATTTTCATAGTTCTTAGTGGGAAACTGAGTGAAATATTCACGCTGGCTAAAGTCTGAGCTTGATGCTAGCTAAGTTCATTTACTGATGATTCCTTCCTCATGCTACTTTAATTTGCCCATGATTCTACATTCAGTTCGGTTCTTTTAAGACTAAACCTCTTAAATTCCATGCAGACTGTTTCTATAGGACAAGCTGGACCCTTCAGGGGTGGCCCACCGCCTGTGACTGGATTCTGGACTCCTTTACCGACTACCCACAGAACAAGAAGACGACAAGAGATTGTGTGTCTGACATGCTAATCTGCAGCATATGGGTCCCAGAAGGAACACTTTTGGCCTGGTTCCTCTTCACATTCAGCTCTCTCTTCACCACAACATGTTCCGTGTCCACATCACTGCAGACCAACCCTCACCTGGTAAAAGTCTGACTTACTGCCGGCTATGCGGTCCAGCCTCACTCCTCTGGTACAGAGACTGAATGGCCCTTAAAGGTGATATGTAGAGGATTTGAGTAGGAAAGAAAATTTTGAATTCAAAGTCCCAAGGCCCCTCTGCCCCCTTCCCCCCTCATGCTTCCTCTAACCCCATCTGTACACGTGTGTCGCTGCCGGGCACACACTACAATATTGTATGTCATGGCTCCCGGCTCCTGCTCAAACTGTATGACTACAGGGTTCAATCATTCACAGCTCACAAATCATGTTCTCACACTGTACAATGCTCTGAGACCTGAATGTCACAGTGGGCTTTTTACAACACGTTGCTCAGCTGCAGGCAGCAGAACCCAGAAATGAGGAGACATTCAACTCGCTACAGAATGCTTGACCAAAATAAAAGTGGCAAGCCTTGCCATTCTGTGTGGAGAACAGTGTTGCCACAGTTACTTTGAAAAAGTAATCCGACTACTGGTTACTGATTACTCCCTTAAAAAGTAACTTAGTTACTTTTAGGGCTGAAACGATTCTTCGAGTACCTCGAATAATTCGAGTACAAAAAAGCCTCGAGGCAAATTCTCTGCCTCGAGGCTTCGTTTAATTCATATTTAATTAATTCATGGCATTGCAATCGCCCGGGGTCATGTTTCACCCGGACCGAAATAAGTGGCGCACATACACACTGCACTGAATGCACACGCAAGTAGCGAATGTAACTTATCTTAAGCCATGGTGGACAACTAGACCGTACTATTACTACTAGTACTAGACCGGCACAGACTGAAAGATGTCGGTAGGTACCGGTAGCGAAAAAACACGGTGCCGACTTTGGTACTGAGATGCTTCATTTAACCGCCTGCGCAGCTACAAGGGTGGAGACACAGGTGAGACGGAGGAGCAGAGAGCCCCTCCCCTCCCTGTCAAAACACCGTAGCGAGTTGCGGGTTAAAAATTCCGAAAAACTCTAAAGTTTCGCCGCATTTTGGAAAGGTAAACAGGAACAGAGCAAAATGAAACATATGCTATGAGATTTGTGCCGCAAAAAACAGGCATTCCAGCAATTAGTCAAAGCCACGCATCGCGTATGGAATTAACTTGCTGCTGCAGCCATGATATCTATGGCTGCAGCACTTTCACTTCAGTCCGACTGAAAAAAGGTGTGTGAGGGGAAGACAGTGACATAACAGAAAGTTCCGAGGTAAGCAATAAATACCAGTAATAATAGTAAATGCACTTATATGCCACAAAACCATGGTTTATATCTATTTTTTATTTAAAAAATGTTTAATACTTTGTTATTTTCTCTCAGATTTATACATTGTACATGTAATTTATACATACATATATATTTATATGTATGTATATTTATATATACACATACATACATGTAATTTATTAGAGTACTCGATTAATCGAAAAAAGATTCGATAGAGTACTCGATTACAAAA
>SSNR01000135.1:1127943-1186752 GCA_006937965.1 Callopanchax toddi
GTCCTGGGTCGACCCGGGGGCCTCCTGCCGGCAGGACATGCCTGAAACACCTCCCTGGGGAGGCGTCCAGGGGGCATCCTAACAAGATGCCCGAACCACCTCAACTGGCTCCTTTCGACATGGAGGAGCAGCGGTTCTACTCCGAGTCTCTCCCGAATGTCCGAGCTCCTCACCCTATCCCTAAGGCTGAGCCCGGCCACCCTGCGGAGAAAACTCATTTCGGCCGCTTGTATCCGCGATCTCGTTCTTTCGGTCATTACCCAAAGCTCATGACCATAGGTGAGGATTGGGAGGTAGATCGATCGGTAAATCGAGAGCCTTGCTTTCCGGCTCAGCTCCTTCTTCACCACAACAGACCGGTTCAGCGTCCGCATCACTGCTGACGCTGCCCCAATCCGCCTGTCGATCTCCCGCTCCCTCCTTCCCTCACTCGTGAACAAGACCCCGAGATACTTGAACTCCTCCACTTGAGGCAGGATCTCTCTCCCGACCTGGAGTTGGCAAGCCACCCTTTTCCGACCGAGAACCATGGCCTCAGACTTGGAGGTGCTGATCCTCATCCCAGCCGCTTCACACTCGGCTGCGAACCTCCCCAGCAAGAGCTGTAGGTCAGAGCCTGATGAAGCTAGGAGGACCACATCATCTGCAAAAAGCAGAGACGAGATTCTCCTGTCACCAAACTCGACACCCTCCACACCACGGCTGCGCCTAGAAATCCTGTCCATAAAGGTTATGAACAGGACCGGTGACAAAGGGCAGCCCTGGCGGAGTCCAACCCTCACTGGGAACAGGTCCGACTTACTGCCGGCTATGCGGACCAGACTCACACTCCTCTGGTACAGGGACTGAATGGCCCTTAACAAAAGGCCATCAACCCCGTACTCCTGGAGCGCCCCCCCACAGGGTGTCCCTGGGGACACGGTCATAAGCCTTCTCCAAATCCACAAAACACATGCGGATTGGTTGGGCAAACTCCTATGATCCCTCTACCACCCTAGCAAGAGTAAAGAGCTGGTCCACAGTTCCACAACCAGGACAAAAACCACATTGGTCCTCATCTATTCGATATTCAACTATAGACCGGACCCTTCTCTCCAGTACCCTGGAGTAGACCTTTCCAGGGAGGATGAGGAGTGTGATCCCCGATAGTTGGAACATACCCTCTGGTCCCCTTTTTAAAAAATGGGAACCAGAGGTCTGCCACTCCACAGGAACAACCCGCGATGATCATGTAATGTTGCAGAGACGTGTTAACCAAGACAGTCCAACAACATCCATCGCCTTGAGATACCCAGGACAGATCTCGTCTACCCCCGGGCTTCCACCGTTCTGTAGTAGTTTAACTACCTCAGCGACTTCTGCCTCAGAGATCAGACAGTCCATCCTCAGGTCTCCCAGCTCTGGTTCCTCATTGTAATACATGTTGGTGGGATTGAGGAGCTCCTCAAAGTAAAACTTCCACCGCCCAACTATAGCCTCAGTTGATGTCAGCTGCTCCCTGTCCCCACTGTACACAGTGTGAGTGAGTTCCTGCCTTCCTCTCCTCCAAAAGATTTAGCCTCAGCAACTGCCATGATGCACCTCACTCACTCTCTGGTACCTGTCTGCTGCTTCTGGAGAACCACTGAACTGCAGTAATTTTCTCGTAAATCTTGTAAATCCAGTGTAAACCTTTGCTGTAGCACCAGTGTGAATTGTCCTGCTGAATAAATTAAGGTTTATTCTGTTCTAAGAGTGATCTGGCATCATGGCTCGAGGGTGTGATAATTGATGATCTGTAGTAGCTGCTAGCTGCAGGATTTAGAACAGGAGATATTTATTGTTCCATATAAACATCAGTTTTTGCCCTGCCTCATATGGTTCCATGGTGCTAGCTTCAGTTATGGGAGTTCACAGGATGTGGCTCACTTGATTAGTGATTAACCAGTGAGTAATCAGAATACCTAGAGGGACTTGTCTTTGTGGGTATTTGTGACAAGGGTTTAGGAAAACGTTTTTTTATTAATGTATTTGCCTGAAAAGTAAAAAGAAAATTCAAAACAGAACAAACCTCAACAGACTTACCACGAATCACTAAAACTGCCTAGAAGAATATTTAGGAGTAACTTTAGGTTGAGATGGAGGTAACAGAGGTTCTCTGACCTTCGAGCTGGCAGGTTGATCCCTGCAGCCAGGGTGGAGGTGCAGGTGAGGAGGCAGAGCACACCATTAGAGTAGGCTTCCTCCACTAGTTTCCTCTCCTCTGAGGTCAGCCCACTGTGGTGGTAGGCCACACCATAAGGCACAGTTTTTCTAAGCACCGGACACACTAAGCCATTCCCACCATCCCTCAGCTCTTGGAGGAGAACGGCCTTCTCATTCTCACGATGCTTCAGGAACCCTCTGAGAGAAAAGTAGCAGAAGGTGTGAAACAGCTGGAGCAGCTGTGGAGCAGAAATCAGCCTGATGGTTCCCTCACTCTGTCAGATATCTGCAGATCATCCCTGCTACATTCTCACAGTTCTTCTTGGTGGGACAGAAGACCAGACATGAATGTGATGGGATGACTTCTGTCACCAGAGCGATGATGTGATCCGGGTCCATCTTCTGCATACCACTGGAGTACTACAGAGTAGAAAGAAAGATCAGGGCTCTCATCTATTAGACCTTGAAAAGTGATTGATGCTACTCTGGAGACATCTTTACGATGCAGTCAGATCCTTTACTCTCTGTATGGTACCAGAACCAGAAACACTATTGTTCATGATTCATCGTGTAATTTAGATTTCTGACTTTTTCACATATTTCTCTAAGAACAACAAAAAAAACAATCAGGTACCTGAACCCTCCTCTTCCTCAGCTCTACCTCAGTAATGTGTACAGAATGTGGTTTGACTTTGTCTTGTTCATAAATACATGGCTGTCCCAAAAACTGGATGAAGTCCTAAAAGCAGCAGATGTTGATCTAAACTCCTTGCTGGGCTTTTCTGCAAGAATGCTGCCATCATAGCAGTTTAAATTAACCCTGAAGCATCACAGAACCAGGTTTTTGTTTTTATTACTCACAACAATCTGGTTCTTTGACACAGAACACACTCCATTAATTTCTTCCACAACAAATCTAGAGTACAGATTTTTCTGAGCAAACTTCACATTTGAAAAGTGTGATGGTTCATCACAGAGGCCACTGATCAGAGCAGTAGGTGCCTCCTTTGGATTAGCTTGAAACAGCTTGAAGAGGCATTTCTGAACAGAACTTTGAACTTTGTGTTTGTTCTTTACAAAAATGGAGGTCTGGATTTGGGGTCACACTCAAAATTAAGGTATAAAAACTACAGGCTGATCTGACTTTGATGTAATGTCCTTAAAACTAGTCAAAATGAGGCTCAGTAGTGTGTGTGGCCTCCACCTGCCTGTATGACCTCCCTACAACGCCTGGGCATGCTCCTGATATGGTGACAGATGGTCTCCTGAGGGATTTCCTCCCAAATCTGGACTAAAGCATCCACCAACTCCTTACGTGCAATGTGGTGTTGGTAGATGGCGACATGATGTCCCAGATGTGCTCAGTTGGATTCAGGTCTGGGGAACAGGCGGGTCAGTCCATAGCATCAAGGCCTTCGTTGTGCAGGAACTGCTGACACACTCCAGCATCATGAGGTCTAACATTGTCTTGCATTAGGAGGAACCCAGGGTCAACCTCTCCAGCATATGGTCTCACAAGGGGTCTGAGGATCTCATCTTGGTACATCTAGGACCAGATTTAAAAGTCGAGGTGATCGCTCCTTCCAGTCTGTTGCACCTCGACTTTGGAATGAACTTCCTTTAGTTTTACGCTGTATAGACAGTCTGGACTCCTTTAAAAAGCAGTTGAAGACCCAATTATTCAAAACTGCTTTTAAATAACTCTTTTGTGTTCTCTTGTTGTTGTTTAATGATTTTGATTTGTAATGATATTTTGTTTGTTTAATTGATTTTATTTGTTTTATCATGTTTGATTCCGTTTTCTGTGAAGCACTTTGTGATTTTCTCTGTGAAAGGTGCTATATAAATAAACTTTACTTACTTACTTACCTAATGGCACTCAGGCTACCTCTGGCAAGCACACTGAAGACTGTGCAGCCCCCCAAAGAAATACCACCCCACACTATTACTAACCCACTGTCAAACCGGTCATGCTGGAGGATGTTGCAGGCAGCAGAGCGTTCTCCATGGCATCTCCAGACTTTGTCATGTCTGTCACATGTGCTCAGTGTGATCCCACTTTCATCTGAAGAGCACAGGGTGCCAGTGGCCATTTTGCCAGTCTTGGTGTTCTCTGGCAAATGCCAAACGTCCTGCACGGTGTTGGGCTGTAAGCACAACCCCCACCTGTGGACGTGGGGCCCTCATTCCACCCTCATGGAGTCTGTTTCTGACCGTTTGAGCAGACACATGCACATTAGTGACCTGCTGGATGTCATTCTGCAGGGCTCTGGTCGTGCTTCTCCTGTTCCTCCTTGCACAAAGGCGGAGGTAGCGGTCGTGCTGCTGGGTTGTTGCCCTCCTACAGCCTCCTCCAGGTCTCCTGATGGACTGGCCTGTCTCCTGGTAGCGCCTCCATGTTCTGGACACTACGCTGACTGACACAGCAAACCTTCTTGCCACAGCTCGAAATTGATTGTCAATCAGTGTTGCTTCTTAAGTGGACAGTTTGATTTCACAGAATTGTGATTGACTTGGAGTTACATTGTGTTGTTTAGGTGTTCCCTTTATTTCTTTGAGCAGTGTATAAAAATACATTAGTACCAAGGCTTTCTAAAGAGTACAGGCTGACAGATCTGGTCGTTTTCGTGGGACGGACATCAATCGTTAGAGATCAGGGCAGCTGATGATGGCCAATGCACAATCCCAACTGCTTGTTGTTTTTAATCTCCAATTGGCAAAAATAAGCATAATTAAGCTAAATAAACATTTGCTTAAAAATATTTTGCTGAAATTGGACACCAAAAATATTTAAAGAAGAGTCTTCCTGCTAAAACACCAAGCAGCAGACCACAGCGAAGCTGGCTGCATCTCGTATTTCCTGCTCAGTAATCAGCTAGGTTTGCACAGAAGTGGCTGGTAGCAGATTATTTAAACAATGACAAACACTGGTCAATAAACTGGCCTACCTCTAAACAGGAGGCACATATTTAGGAATGTAAACATGGAACTTACTTTGAAGTTGAGCAGGCGGTTGAATCTAAAGCAGTTCTCATCCTTTGGGTCGACTTCGTAGATTGTGTCATTCAGTTTAACATATTCTCTCAGCTGAACCTGTAAAGAAGTGAATTTATAACAGGTCAGAAAAACTTATGGGATAAAATTTGTTCCAAAAGGATACCCTCATACCCAATGAGATCGAAGCATTGAAAAGCCCCTCTCATTGACACTTTCTTTCAAAAGCATGAGCAGAACCAAAACATGCCCTTCAGAACAAAAGCCTAAATGGTCTGAATAACAGAATACGGTGAGAATTTTTCAGCCAATGAAATTCAAATTTCTGCATTCTCTCAACATGCACGTGTATCGACCAAACCTGTACCAGTAGGGGGCGCTCTCGTGCAGGACGCTCTGTGTGTTTCTCTGTTTGCCACAGCTCGTTCACTGAGGACTCACAGCTCATTTCTACTAAAAACCTACCCATTCTCCAGTTAAAGATGGATTTATTTTTATTTTTAAACCTTTCACCTCACAGAATGTCAAGGCTTGACAGGGTTATGCATTTATTTTGGTCAGAAAGTTCATCCAGGGCCGAGTCAAGTTCAGCTTCAGAGTCCAGCAGCAGCTCTCTGCTAACAGAGCTAATATCAGAAGCAGCAGGGACAGAGAGGGCTCATCAGACCCTTGTAGTGTTGGAATAAGATTGTGAACTGTGAGTGATTAAACCCTACACATTGAGCTGTACAGTTCATGCCCGCAACGTATATGCGCCGTGTGCACACACGCACACGCGACCGGACGCGCGTGTCGAGATGTTTTGAGGAGGAGCCTTTGGACATTAGATTCAAAAACTGGTCTCTTGCTGAAATAATCGAGAGTGCGGCTTTAAGTAGTAAAAATAAGTATTTTGTTTAGGAACATAATAAAATATAAGAATTGACTCGATTAATTTTTTAAATCAAGTCCCACCACTAGAACATAGTGATGCAGCGTTACCACTTTTTCCCAAACCGATACGATAATGATACTTAATCTATCTGGCAAGGATCTGAGTACGGTACTTGCCAATACCGAATACTGATGCCGATACTTTTTTTTTAACCCCGTGTCCTGTCCGGCTGTGGAGCAAACAGAACAGATGTCTGAGTGCCAGGAATAAGACCATCAGTGTGGCTGTTTCAGGTGAGACGTTACAGCCATTGCTATAATGCTCCTCCTGACTTGAGTTTAAATATAACCCCCAAAAACTTTATTAGAATATTTTTATGGTTGATTTGAATCCCAATGGACACGGAGCCTGAAAGGGAAGGGAAGGGTACAGAAAGAAGAGTGGGGGAGAAATTAAACAGAAAAAGAAGATGCCGATACTTCTACCGCACAAAAAAATGCAATGGATTGGGAAACAGGTTTTATTTTCATCTCTGCTTGGTACAGCAAATGAGGGTGAATTAGATTTAAAAAATGAAATATTAATAAAAATGATCACAAAACTATTATTATCGGTCCATTTTATCTGTGAATGTTTAATTATTGGAATTATCTGTATGACGTCATAATTGTCCATTATCGACCAATAATTATCTGTAACCGATATTATCATACATCCCTAACGAGAACGAGTACATGGTATCGATATCGGTGCATCCTTACTTATGAATTAGTTTTTGTTTTTAGAGAGATTTCTTTTTGCTTTTGAATTTCACACCTTTGATTCTGAAATCTATAATTGGTTGCTTTATTTTAGTATATTTTGTGTGTGACTGTATTTGTTGGTTGATCCTTTTGGCACAAGGCTTATCCCATAAGTTTAAATGATTCACATTACAGATGGATGTTTGATAGGTTTATTAAAACAGTTTGTTATTTTACTCACAGGCCTGAAGTCGTTTGTGTAATTTTCTGCCCTCAGAAATGTCTGCAGGTCCTTGATGTTTCCCAGAGTGGCACTCATTCCAATAATCTGAGTTGCTTCTAGACACACATGGAGCAGATATTTTCATTTTATTCCTAATGATTTAGAGTGTTTACCAAACTGAAGGGGCCACTTACTGCTCATGTACTGAACTTTGGCTAGAGTCATTTCTATAGCAGCCCCTCTGCTGCTGTCACCCAGCATGTGGAGCTGGAGAGAAAACAAATAGCCTTCATCAAACCTTCTGCATTACCTTCATCCAGCTGACATTAACAGAGGAGTTCCTACCTCATCGACCACCACCAGCCCCAGGCTCTCCAGCCTGCCGGTCTCGATCAGGGAGTTGACGAGGCTGTGGGCCTTTTCTATCGTGGCAATGTACAGAGATGTCTTGTTTCTCCTCTTCACTGGGGGGAACTTTCCTTTGCTTCCTGCGTACTCCTCCACCATGAAGTCCAGCTCCAGGCCAAAGCTCGCCAGCCCACGTACCTACAACAGAAGGCTCAAAATGATGGGACTTTTAGAATCAGGTAACCACAAAGTTTTACTATTAAAATTTATTATCACCAGATTGGTTTTATGCAGATAACATGATTTTGTAGGAGTCTATAGAATAAGTCTCTGACGGTGTTGTCACAAACATCCTGTACATGATAAAATACTAGTGAGTGTTGATGCTTACTAGTAAGAACACAATGTGTAAACATGTCACCAGTTTCCATCTTTAATAACAAAAAACGTCGTTCGTCTCTGTGTGGCCCTGCGATGGACAGGCGACCCGTCCGGGGAGTCCCCCGCCTCTCGCCCCTTGACCGCTGGAGATAGGCACCAGCTCCCCCGCGACCCTCTGTGGAGGATTAAGCGGCTACAGAAGATGGATGGATGGATGAATAACAAAAAACGGCAACTAGTTTGGGTTGAAGAATTTGACATTTCTACAAACAATCATTACAAAGAGGGTGATTCAACAGAGAGATGAAATCAAATGTTTTATAATTAAACAGAAAAAAGTTTTTTTATGTTATTACTGGTTTGAGACACTTAAAACTAGGGACGTCCCAATCAGGTTTTTTTGCCCTCGAGTCCGAGTCTGAGTCATTAGAATTTGAAGATCTGCCGATCCCGAGTCTCGATCCGATCTTTTTAATATGTTGTTGTGATCAACTTTATAAAGCCTCCAGACACAGACATACTCACACTTTCTGCTTCAAGCTGCTTCTGCGTTCTACTTTGCCGATGTTTAACTAATAAAAACAAACAAGCCACAAAATGATGTCATGCTGCAGACATAGATCCATCCATCTGTATAATCTATCATATCCATATGTGTTTAAATACTTAAACATATATTCTCTGTGCACAAAATTAGTTTATGGTTAAAGTAACTTTTTGAGGAAAATCTTTTTTTTCCTACAGCTGTTCAGGTGCAGAAATGTCAACATTATTTTAATACTCTGCTCCATTTTTTGCCCAGAAAGAACAAACTTGTTTACTGACAATGACCCGGATCATTTCTTAAGTCATCAGCTTCTCCTTCACTCCTCCTCCTGCTTTATCCTCTGACTGCAGCAGCTCTGAACAACTTCTTAATTAGACTATTTGGAGAAATCGTTTTGGAGCGACATTTAATCAGGAAGCTCCTCCTCAGAAAGCGCTTTTTAAAAATCGTGACATCGCTCAATTTATTTCCCGACGGAGGGCGGGTGTTGTGACGTGGTGTACCTGCAGCACTCAGCAGAATCTCCTCTGAGCTTGGAGGGAGACGTTGCGTAGGGGGAACGAGTTAGCGCGGGGATGACTCGCTCCACGCCGGCCTCGCCGCCTCCTCCAGACCGAGCACTCCCGTCGGTGCTTGCTTTCCGTTCAGGGGGAGGACGAGTTCCAGCGGGTGTGGAGAGAGCAAAAAGCTTGCGTGTCTCCCGGTCCCGGCCCTCTCCCTCCTCCTGGACCGGCGGAAATTGATTCAAACTCTGATTATGGTTAATATATGTGCACAAATATAGACTATATATAAATCCCATGTGCTTTAGATTGTTTAACATACGTATATAACATATAAAACCCAAACTTCCTTCTGAAGGCATAGCGGCTTTTATTTTGGCGGGGCAGTGCACATGTAGAGGAAACCCGAGTCAAAATCGGGAGGTGACGTCCGATACCGATCAAGTCCAAAATCACGTGATCGGGGCCGATTTCCGATCACGTGATTGGATCGGGACATCCCTACTTAAAACCAATAAACACTCAAAAAGATATCACTTCTAAACACATAAGATTAAACATCTGGCTTTTATACACATTTACTGAATCACAATTTAATAATGCTCCATTAAATGATTGAGCTCTTGTCGTCTCAGCTCAGAGTCTGATGGTTTTATCTGCTTTCATCTAATTTTACTGTAAGAGTAACAATTAGTCTTTATTTATATCTAGAGAGATGAAGTGAGATCTCCAACCACACTGTAGTGAGGTGTATGAATTGAATTGAATTTTATTAAAGTGTCATGCACAATAAGTGCACAGCCCGTATGGGCTTATATGACACTAAAAACACAAAAGGGAAATGGCCATACATTTAAACAGGAACAAAACCAGTAATTTACAAAACAGGATATAATACACTTTGTCTACAAACCCACGCTTTCTCTGTGAATTTAGCCAACATAAATAGAATACTGTTAGTGATAATACATTCAGTCATAAATAGGAGGTCAAGACTTTATTGGGGAAAATCAGGACCTGCAATAAGAACCAGGTTGGATTTCTTTATAAAAATAAAAAATATTAAAAAATAGAGAATTATAATCTAAGTAAACTACAAAACTACTAATAGTTTTAATTCCCTACATCTGAGGGACAGTGAACGCAGCATGATATAAAGGATGGGATGAGTTTCCTCTGGAAATCTAAACCAGACAATAGATGGAACATTTTAATATCTGAACTACCTCAAAAACAAAATGACAAAGTTGTGATTTCTATAGTTAAAAGTTGTTGTGACTTCAGACACAATAAATAATGTGATTCAGCTCTGAGACTAATAAAATGTACAGTATACAGTATGTTTACACCTGAAGCAGAGAGAGAACCTGAACAAAGTCTAAATGTTGTGTTTTGAGTATTTATTTTAATTTGGCGTTGGCTTCAGACAACAGAAGACACCCCATCTGAGTGTCTGAATACAGTACCTTCTCCTGCACCAGCGATATGTACGGCAGGACAAACAGACAGTCCTTCTTCCTGCAGAGCAGCTCTCTGAGGATGAGGATCTCTGCCACCAGGGTCTTGCCTCCACTGGTGGGAAGAGAGTAGATCAGGTTGTTCCTCTGCTGAATGCAGTCCAGGTTCAGACACGTCTCCTGCCACTCTGATACAAAAAAACAGTCAGAACTCTTCTTCTCTGCTGTACGATATCACAGCCTTCAAAGCAAACCCTAAACAGCAGCTCTAGAGCTATACCCTTGGTTTCAGGTCAAATGTAAAAACAACTAATTATTTGATTTGAGTTTCCATGAAAGCATGAGACACGGTATCTATATTTTTAAACTACAGTTCTAGTTTTAATTTGTAGATTTTTCTGCCATTTTTAGGTTAAAACATCTTCAAATTTAAAGTAAATACCTGAATAGTGGTGGGGTTTATTATCTGTAAGACTACACCATTTTATTTTACATTAATACAAGTCACCTGAGTCACATTTTATGGCGTTATTTACAAAACTCTAAACTAATAACCGTAGAACAAAAGACGGCTCTGTGAGGTCATCATCGGCGCAGAGACAGTCAGGATTATTTAATCTGTAAAACTCCACTACAGTAAAACACCTGATGGCGGCTGTTTTCTACAAACCTTTACTGTGAACATTAACTGTAAGCAGGTGCACATGTGACTGATGGAAAGTAATCCATGATGATGATGAACACCATGACTGACTAAAGCTATCCAAACAGAGAAACCCTCCCCCCCACAGCATCCTGATCACAAATCCAGCAAAATCTCTTATCAAAAAGGATTTGAAGAATCAGATAAATTAAAATTTTAGCTAAAATATCCTATTTAAATGTCTTAAATAGCCAGCAGCTGATCCTAATGCCGTTTATAGTTTGTTTTTAAGGAGACTGAAGGTGGGCTATTGCTATGGAGTTTCGTCATCGGGTCACCAGTCAGTCCATCAGAGGATCAGATTCTGGACGGTTTAAATTCAGACTAATAAACAAGATTAGAAAAATCCTCCATCAGGAAAATTAGCAAAGAAACTAATGTGGATAAAGTGATCCAGCAAAGCAATCTAATCCACCCTGTGAACATTAACAACTGTATTTAGATCTGTCTAGATACCCAGGATGGATGTTAGCACCAGGTCCAAACAGGGTCTATGTTTTTCCAAACTCCGTTTTCATTGTTCCATATTTATCCAGACCTGGAGAATGCTAACACCAAATTCCACACTTTTCAAGCCATCATGGGGAAAAAATTGAGAGCTTTATAAATACAAACATCTGAGTCATCAATCAATCCGTTTGGCTGCCTGGTCACAGTTATTTTGTTTGTTTGCTATTTTTGTACATTTACATTAAACCTGTAGAGACTTAGTACTGTTGGGGTTTCAATAGATGTTTGGATGAAGTGACAGAGGTTTTAGTCCTTTCTGATTTTTAACAGACCAGAGCTGCTCTGCAGTTTCTGAAAAGTGACTTTTTTTGCTGCCTGACTGACCCTGTCTGCAGCTGATTATGGAAAACAACCTCACCATATAAGTTCTGGATTCCTCTCAGCTTATACATCAGCTCCTTGACTTTGCTGGGAAGTCCAAAGAAAGGCCCAAGGTCCGTTGTCTCAGCAGATATGGTTTCAATGGCCTGCAGGGCAACGCTGATCTCTTCAGAAACCACAGCCTCTTTCAGCTCAGCAGTCCGAGAAACTTTGATAGGAGCCGCTGCATTCTCGAGCATCGTCCTCTTCAGCAGCTCTGCCACACTCCTCCTTGCTCTGCTGTGTTTTCTACTTTCTGTGTTTGTTCCTCGTCCAGCCTCAGTCATCCCACTGGCACGTCGACAAGGTGTAGAGGTTTGGTTGTTGTCCAACAGTCGACTCCTCTTTGCCTCTTCTTTGACTTGTTCTTGGAACTGCAGCTGGCTGGCCGGTAATTCCTCAAAGGGTTCATCTCTGAGCTCATTCAAGATGGAGTCAGTCAGAGCGTCCTCACAGGACTGTCTCTGCAGGCTGCTTTTTGTAAAGTCCTGCTGGTTTGCTGCTTGTAGTCTTTCATTTTGTTCTACTTCTTCAAGTTTTGCCAGGAGAGAGCCGTCCTCGAGGATGCTGTCGTAGTCACCAAACAAATCTTCACTGTCACTGCAGTACTGCCAACAAAACACAAGAAGTGTGCGAAACATTTATTAACAGCTCATTAACCAGTTAGTTAACCATCAGGAGAGCTTCCAGACTTTCACTTTACCTTTAAAACTCATGTATGCATCTACCTGAATACACCCTCACCTGGACTTTACTCACTACCTCTTCCTCATCAGAACATTTAAAAAACTCACTATAAGGTCAAATCAAAGATGTCAGCCAGAGATTCTGAAACTGCTGGCTAAGGTTGATAGGGTTAGGGTTATGTTACTCAAACTGCAAGGACAGCTGGTTTCATCCATCAGATGTCACCAAAGTTAATGTTGCAGTGTAAAACCATGTTAGATTAGTCATTTTCTCTGATCCCCTCCTCAGTTTGATCAGCGATGACATGTTTAGCTGCTCGTCTTCAGCCACATGCTGGTTGTCTTCAGACATGGTCAAAAGGTCTGAGAATGACACAAATATATCTTTTGCTGTTTGTTTTTTCATATTTTGCAATTATTATATATCATTATATTTAAAATATAATTGTATAACTTTGTTCTTTGATCTCTCCAGTGCATGTAACACTATCCATCCAGTATGATTTATTATGTAGAAAGTCCAGAAGACACAGGTGGATCCTCTACAGTCACCTGGATTAAGGACTACCTGACTACCAGACCTCAGGTTGAGTGTCTGACCAGGTGGTCAGCAGCACAGGAGCACCACAGGGAACTGAACTCTCACCACTCCTTTTTACTCTCTGAACACCTCAGACCTTCAGTAGCAGTCAGAGTCCTGTCGTCTGCAGAAACATTCTGATGACTCAGCAGTTGTTGGTGGATCAGAGATGGACCAGAGACTGAGTCCAGAGACCTGGTGGACCACTTTGTGGAATGGTGACAACAATCATCTCAACTTAAATGTCAACAAAACAAAGGAGATGATTGTGGATTTTAGAAGAAGCAGGAATACATCCAACACTTTGTCCATCGTGGAGGTGGAGGAGGAATCTAAATACCTGGGTGTTGACCTGGACAGCAGACTGGACTGGAGACACAGTGAAGCTGTTTACAAGAAGGGACAGAGCAGATTGGACTTCTGGAGGAAGCTGAGATCCTTCAGTGTTTGCAGCAAAATGTTACAGATATTTTACAGTCTGTTGTGGGGAGTTTAATCACATCTGCTGGGGAAGCATCAGAGCCAGAAATCAGCTGATAAAGAAGGCTGGCTCTGATTGGACAAAGGAGGACGCTTCATAAAATGAAGAACATGATGGACAACCCTGAGCATCCTCTACACAAGACAGTAACTCAACAGCAAAGTGTCTTCAGTCAGAGGTTTCTTCAGATCTGCTGCAACATAGACCATTACAGAAGATCCTTCCTGTCCACAGATAAAATTAGCTAAAATAATTATTTGAAGAAAGTGAAATTATAAGTTAATTACGCCATGTTTTATGAGTTACTAATGCATCAAATTTCCCTCTGGGATTAATGAAGTATTTATGATTTGACTCAGTTCATATGTAATGTCTGTGTAATTCTCAGAACTTATGGTCACAGCTGCAGGTGATGTCCTGAAAACAATGCAGGCCGCAATAAGTTATTAAACTTTCTGAGATAAACTTGGTCTGATTAAATAAGACAGAACTAATCTCAATTTAGATAAAGCACATTTCAATTATTAATAATAAACTGCAGCGACTTTTAAACAGAAAGTTGTTCATATTGTAACATTTTGGCTGTAATCTCAAACAGGAAAACATCATAATTTTAAAAGGAGAGACAAACTTTTCTATCCAGCAGCCAGAAACAAAGATCTGCTGGTGTTTTAGCAGCTAACGTACCTCCACAGACCGGCTCTCAGTCATGCTGTTGATCCTGATGAGGGGACATGGCGGCGGACAGAGTCCCCCCTCTGTCATTCGGACAGGTACCAGGTGAGTCTTTAGAAGATCTCGCGACCTCTTTCTAGCGCAAACCCGTTTTATTTTGACCTCGAGCTTCCCGGAACTCATTGCTGTCCGGGTCCAGATTACGCTACAAAAACATGCTTAAAGCACTATCTGAGTCTAGCGCGAAGCTAACAGACTGTTAGGCTGAATGGTAGACGTGTTACATCTCAGTAACAAACGTCAGAAACAAAGACAAAATCCCAAACCAATCCTAGCAGATTCGGTAGTTAGCTTACTGCGATCACTAACACGCATTCGTTTGTTTCATTTCCAAAACAAAAAGACTACAAATGACTCACAGACGTCCACAAAACGCAGAGATCTCTATGACCAAGCTAAAGTAGCTATTAGCGGTTATAGACTACAGTACAGCTACAACTGCTTCGCGTGCACCTCTTTTAAAATAACCACCGACAGAACCAGATAAATCCCACCATCACTTCCGCTTTCGTGTTTTTTTATTCCTTTAACTACAGGCAATACAAAACATTGTAATCACATTATTATCCGCCAGGGGGCAACAAATACTTATGAGGCATTACAAGTTACATTTACATGAAGACTTTAAAGAGAGCACTCAGGGTCTTGATAGCTTTCACATTAGAGGAATGTTTAATATTTTCAATATATTGTTTGACCTCATTTTCAAATAGCAATGTTTCTGATTTGTATATATAAATCTCTGAACATGCCATTTGGCTATAAGTAAAATATCAGATTAATGATACAAAAATGCTATTTTTCCTCAGGTGGATGGTTATATGTTCAAAGCAAAAAGAAAAATTAGGTTTAATAATTGTTGTAACTGTCACAGTTACTAATGTGTAGTTTGTGTACTTTGCGTGTACTGTTTTGGTTTCCATGTTGTTGGCGCCATCACCACAATTACGACATTGAAAACAAACTACACATTTGTAACTGTGACAGTGTAACGCACTATTTTGAGTAGTGCGTTTTAGGATGTACAGGTTTTTGGACAGTTATTGGGGCACATGTTGCTGGAGTCACTAGTGCTTGCTTTGTGCAGATTGAGGAGGAAGGTGAACATAGTGGACTACAGTACAGTTGTTTCTGAGTGTTTGATGGAGGGCGCACACGGTGTGTTTGTGTATTTTATTTTGTGTTTATATTTTAGTTTTGTGGTAATTTTATTTTACTAATGTAATATCTTTAGGTTACTTGCATAACCCCGGTTCTCAGAATAGCATGAATAAGCACCTCTTCTTGCTTCGCCTGTACAAGAAGTGCTGTCGAGACATCTCACTCATGCTACTCTGAGAACCAGGGTTACGCAAGTAACCTAAAGTTCTCATTCATATGATTCGTTTTGATGTCTCACTATGGGATATGGAGACTCCCATATTGCCGAACTGCTTATCCTCAGCAACCACCAGCTCTCAATTCTGATCCCGTAGAGGCTCGGTGCTCAGAACAGCATGAGACACACTGGGAGCAGTGACATAGAACTGAGCGAAAGCAAGTGGTGAAGACCAACTCGTTGCTGCAGATGTCCTGATTGGGGACTTCCCTGAAAGAGGACCAGAATGTCGAAAGACTATAAGTGGAATGCGTCCGCAGGCCCACAGGGCCTGATTCGTGTAAGCCAGGGCAGTTGATTCCACAATCCAGTGGGAGAGCCATTGCTTCGTGAAAGGTCTGCCCCTAGGTTGCATCCAGGACACAAAGAGCTGGTTGCTCCTATGGAAAGACCTGGTCCTGTCCATGTAAGCACGCAGGGCGCAAACCGGACAGGGCCTGTTCAACTGCCTATTCTCGGGCAAGGGAGAGGACGGTGCAGCAAACGCTGTAAACACTATGGGAGGAGAAGAACCCACCACCTTTGGCATGAAGGCAGGGTTGGGTTGCAAAAGCACCCTGACATTCCCTGGGGCAAGCTTAGTTCAAGAGAGTGCATGAATATCACTGACGCACGTGGCAGAGGCCAAAGCCACCAGCAGAACTGTCTTTAAACTCAATGCGATATTGATTTAAAGAAAAGATTAAATTATTTAAGTACTATTTCAAATTACTGCCAGTATATTTTCTTACTTGATTAAAAAACAGTTTTTAGTTTCTGATTCTTGAATTAACTTTGATCAACAAAGTTTCTTACCCAGACATTTTCTTTCCAGATAACGGGGCCTGATGGGAAGCAGATTTACAAAGGGGACCGGCCAGAAGTCCAGTGGGAAATACTCAGTGGCTGCGCACATGGATGGAACCTGCAAGTTTTGCTTCAGCAACAAGATGTCGACCAAAATTGTCATGTTCACCATCGATATTGGAGAAGCACCTAAAGGCCAAGACATGGAGACAGACGGTGCTTTGGAGTGAAGGTGTGGGGGGTGTAGTTTGGTGAACATTTCTTATCTGTGCTGATTGAGCTGTGGGTTCTTTCTACTTCATCAATCCTGCCACCTGGTGGACAGGGGACGTCACAGCAGGCTGTCGTCTCATCTTGTGTTTTTGTCTCCAGGTCCTGGACGTCCCCATAGTGAGTCTTCCTGAGGACGTTGTCCTGTATCCTATTGGGATGCTGTAAGTAAAGCACACCAACGTGAACAATGAACAGAAGCTGCAAAGCCTTCATTTAGGGGTTCACATCATGTTTTTGTCTCATGTGTGTCTGTTTTCTGTACAGGAACGGCCAGGTTGTGTATGGACTCACCCCCCCCTGCTCCTGCTGCCCCCCCTGCCCCAGCTACTCCGGCTCCTCTTGCCTGCGGCCCACAGTAACTTTTCATTTGTTTTCTATCTAGATTCTTAGTTCTTCACTCGTGTTCTGTGTCAGTGGATGAGCTGCAGGAACATTCTGATCAGTAACCATGAGGTTTAGATCCCAGCTTGTCTAAAGCAGGAGTTTGATCTTGTCTTGTGGAATTCTGTTTGTGTCAAAGATTTTTTCTTTCTCTTCAGTTTAAGGCAACACAAAGATGTAAACACGGTCTGGTTTTTGTTGTGTGTCTCTGCAGGAAGAGAAAGCGTGAGGACCAGCAGCCTGAGGACCAGTGGCCATACATTAAGAAGCCCCCAAACACCTTCATGATCTTCCTGCGGGACCAGAGGCTGAAGGTGGACCCAGAGACACGCGCCAGGGGGAGTGCGGCCGTGAACGCCGTACTAGGACAGAGGGTCAGTGTGTTTGCTGCACAATGTTGAGGTTTTGGGGCGTTTGTATCAGTTGTGCTCCAGGTGTGTATCAGTGTGTATTCTAACAGTGTTGTGTGTCTTCTTACCACAGTGGAGTGCGATGTCCCTGGAGCAGCAGCAGGACTTCTACTCCCAGGCTGAGAGGGAGAGACGGCTCCACCAGCAGCAGAACCCCGACTGGTCCTCCATACAGAACTACGTAAGTCCACTCTGCTCAGACACCATGACATCACACAGCTGATGCTGATGAAACAGAGTCAAGAGTCTCTATCAGCTGAGATCAGAGGGAAACATTAATGTGTGCGTTTTCAGGGCCAGAAGAGGAAGCGCGTCAGACGGAGGGGGACGGCCACCAGCACTCAACGTAAGAAAGTTCAAACTTTCCTAATGTAGAAACAAACATTTTTTTAATAAGTCTAAGAAGAACTGATGGTGTTTTTGTGTTGAAGTGTCTGAGTCCAGCGAACCAGGAGGAGGCAGCAGCCGCAGCCAGTGAGAGAAGCTCACTGAAGATCAATATCCTTTAATGGTTTTGATTTGTTCTATGCACCATTCATGTGTTGGACTAGAGTCCCCTGTTTGGTTTGTTTGGTGCATAGTTTATTCTTTTAGATTTGTTTTATTCTATTTGATTGTTGGGCTTTAGTCCCTTGATTTAATGATTAATAGTTTGTTTTATAGATGATAAGTTTCATTTTGTGTGATTGTTGGGCTTTAGTTAGTTTTTTTTTTAAAGATCTGTTTATTGATTTTTGAATAATTAACAAAATACAAAACCAAACACCCAAAATCACAAAAACAGAACAACACCAATTAAACAACAGAAAAAACAAACAAACAAAAAACAAAACAAAAAATACAATACAAAACGCCCAGGGTGTATTACAGTGTTTACAGATGAAGCAAATTGAGACAATATACAGAATTTTAGTTTGTTATATCAGGGCTCTTGATTGAGCTCTAATCCACAGATTCTGAAGGTAGATCCAGCAAAGAGGCCAACATTTCTAGCAAACCATCAGCAAACTGCACTTATTCAAATACAAATGTGCTCCTACAATTCTACATAAGAGATTATAACAAAAAGTTGTCACCCCTTACTGTAGATTTACATTCATATTAGTTCACTTGTCTCTTTACAATTCAAAAAGATTAAGAAATTCCCCCACATCTTTTTAAATGTGAAATATTTGCCCTTTGCCATAAAGGTAAGTTTCTCCAATGCTAAGGAGTTAGATATCATAGACATCCATGCTTTTAAATGAGGTCTGGTAGTGGATTTCCGTGATTTGGCTTTATTGTGTTTTGCTTGTAACAAGCAGTAAATTGTGATTTTTTTGGTCCTCTTTACCTATATGGGTTTCAGTAGGAAGAATCCCTAACAGACATAATTTAGGACATATTCTCCATTTAACCGTTGTAATCTGTATAATTACATCTAAGACTTCCAAAAGATTTGAATTTCTAAGCATTCCCATAAACAATGAATCAATGTTCCCTTGGCCCCACACTTAACACATATATCTGGGATATTCGAGTCAAATTTATTTAACAATACTGGAGTAAAGATATTCCCAGGCTCAACAGATAATTGTGATAGGTGCAATGGCTCGTCTTGCCACCTCACACATATGTTTTTCTCTTGTCCGTCCCTCACAAACCTTTGGCAAACCTATTTTGATGCGATGTCAAGGATACTTTCTATAACTGTTCATACCTCCCCACATGTAGCAATTTTTGGTCTTCCTGATGACTACACCCGTTATTCTGCGGACCAATTGGAGATTCTAGCCTTTACTTCTTTGATGGTTAGACGTTTTCTCCTTTTGACTTGGAAAATCCCCTCCTCCCCCTCAACCACACACTGGATCAACGATGTAATGTCATTTCTGAAAATTGAAAAAATTAGATACTCCAGACATGACTGCCCAGGTAGATTTTATAAGAAATGGCAACCCTTTCTAAACTTTTTTGAATCTCTGTGAGACCCATCCAATCTCCCACACCTCTGCTTCCACCCCCCCCCCCTTTTTATATTATTATTTAATTTAATTTGTTTTTCTTTTGTTTGTATGTGTGCGCTTGTGGGTGTGTGCTGTCTATTGTCTCTTAGATGTTAAAATATAAAGATGGAAAGAAAAACAAGGGAAAAGAAGACATGTACAAGATTTCTATGTTCTGTATTCGATTCACTGTATCTCTCGCTGTGCATTGTCTTATAATAAACATATTTTTTTTAAAAATGAAAAATACTTTGCATTAATGTAAGATGAATCTACTTTTCTATGGAAACTGAGTAAAAAATTAAAATCAGGGTCATTTAAAATTTGAAAAAAACAAAAAAAAAAAAAACAATACTGGAGTAATAGATTAATAGATTGGGTCTGGGCTTTCATCTGGGTCTTCAGCCTCATCAAACTATGACCTTCAGCTTTACTTGACAGGAGGATAGGCACAAGACCTGTACGAATACAAGCAAGAGTGTGGAAAAAAGTTCTGACATGCAAATACACTTTTCTGTGTTAGAAAAAACAAGAGTTATAGCATAAAGAGTTGATTAACAATAGAATAAAACCCATGAGCAATCATCAATTATAATCTAACAACTTGGAAAGGATGAGAGTTCATAAATTAAAACAAAACAAACTCCTGTCATTGATCACATCTCAAAGGCATCTTCACTGGGTGGCATGTAGCTCAGTAGGTAGACTGGCTGTCTGGCACCTGGAAAGTCACCGGTTTGATCCCAGCTCCAGCTGGATTACCTTGTCGTTGAGTCCTTGGGCAAAACACTTCACCCACCTTGTCTGCTGGTGGTGGCCACTGGTCAGGAGGGCCCAGTGGTGCCAGATTGTGTGTGGTGACTCCAGCCTCTGACAGTCTGCTCCAGGGCAGCTGTGGCTACAGTGTAGCTCGCTGCCATCGGTGTGTGTGTGACTGGGTGAATGAGTTCTAGGACTTATAAAGTGCTATACAAGTACAGGGCATTGACCATTTTGGCAACAATTACTGTAAAAAAAAGGTGTCAATCTCTTTTCTTTTTTCCCCACTTGTCCTGTTCTGACAGAACGGTGGGTCTGAGTGCCTTGCTATGTCAGAGCAGGTTTTGTTCTACGACAGGAGAAGTCTGGTGTATTTGAGCAAGGTGTACTTTCCCTGGTGTGTAATCATGTTTATTGAAGCCGTGGCATGACAGACTGCTCCTCCAGAGGGGACAGGCAGAGAGAAAAGTGACGAAAATAAGTACAAATGAAACACAAGCAGACAAGCAAAAAAAAAAAAAGGACAAATTAAACAAATAAAAACAACAACAACAACACAAAACAAAAAGAGGGGGACAACAATTACGGACAAACCACTAGTAGGGCAAGACAACATTGAACTTAATCCAGAGAATTCAAATACAATCTAATAAATACTGATGGAAATGATAATAATAACAATAATACTAATGATAAGTGTACAGTGATATTTACTATATAGTAAGCTGAGTGCAATTATTCCTAGCTGGTTTGTGTTTTAAGCTTAAACCATATATGTGTATGAGTGTGTGTATGTCTGAGTTTAATGGTATTACTATGTGTGTATGTGGAAGTGTGTGTGGTTTTGTCACCTGGAGTGACTTTTGAATGAGGTGTAGTGTAGTGTGTGCAGAGTAAGGGGACCACTCCCACCAGGGGCCCTGGTAGCCCCAAAGACAGGCAACACCCAGCGAGCCCCGGGGAAGACCTCACCCCATGGGAGAAGGGCTCTAGTCTGGACAAAGTTCTTAGAGTTTGAGACCTGAGAGCAGAAATCTGTGACAATTATTGCTTTAATATTTGGAACATTTGATTCTGTGATGTGTAATAATCATCTCACTGTCTTTATGTCTATATTTATATTTAGACTTTGAGTGACAGTCAGAGACTGTAGTTGTTAAATGTAGGAGATCAGTTGGATTATTATGCATTAATATTGTGTGATGAACAAACAATGATCAATCATTCAAGGATCAGCTGTGTTTAGGTCTGCTTTACTGGATGACTACGTTATTATGAACATTTGAACACAGTCTCAGAATCAAACATGTCCTAACAGATAGAGTCTCAGAGCTTCCTTCACTTGTGGTCATTCTGCTGTTTGACCAGCTTTGGCTTCATATCTGCTTTGAATTTGAACAAACTGATCTTTGTCAAACAGAATGACTTTATAAACTAAACTATACATGACACAGCTGTACTGAGAACAGTCTGGAGCGCAGACATGTTGGCGCAGCTGGTTAGCACTGTTGCCTCACAGCAAGGAGGTCGTGGGTTCACGTCCCGGCTCTGCAGCCTCTCTGCGTGGAGTTTGCATGTTCTCCCCATGCATGCGTGGGTTTTCTCTGGGTACTCCAGCTTCCTCCCACAGATCAAAAACATGACTGTTAGGTTAATTGGTCTAGTGAAAATTGTCCCTAGGTGTGAGTGGGTGTGTGCCTGTTTGTCTCTGTGTGGCCCTGCGATGGACTGGCGACCCATCCAGGGTGTCCCCCACCTCTCACCCCCTGACAGCTGGAGATAGGCACCAGCCCCACCGCGACCCTTTGTGGAGGATTGAGCAGGTATGGAAGATGGATGGGTTCTCCTTTACATGAAAAATAAACAAAATCTGAATCTGAATCTTACATCTCCGAACTCATCCAAGTTTCTGTACCCTCTCGATCCCTCCGCTCTTCAGTGTCTCTAAATCTGTACAATCCTCCTGCTAGACTTAGCACCATGGGAAACCGAGCCTTCAGTAGATCAGCCCCATCACTCTGGAACTCTCTCCCAGCTGACCTTAAAACATCACAACTCTCCCACTTTTTAAAACTAGACTCAAAACTCATCTGTTTAAATTGGCATACTCACTGTAACTGGGATTCATGGAGGACTTTTCACTGGTTGTGTGTAAGCTGATGGTTTTATTGTTTTACTGTGTGCTTTTATACTGTTATTTTTTGACTTGTTACATTTACTGAGTTTTATAGGGATTCTGAGTGCTTTTATGCTATTGTTTTTAATTTGTTACTTTTATTGTGTTTTAATGTGAATTCATATTGTACACCCGGTGACCTTGGGTGTCAGAAAGGCGCCTAAAATAAAAAGTATTATTATTATTTATTATTATTTTTGAGAGGCTGGTCTGGAGAATTGACTGTGTGAAATGTGGCTTTGAGAGGACATACAGACACACTTCAAATGGAAACTATTTGAAGGAGGTGGAGCTTCTGGCAAAATTTGACCTGTGATATAAGACCACACCCAGAAATTTTGTGAGAGGGTAATTAACCTGGTAAAGCCTGGCGTGCAATTGGCATGCTGACTACAGGACTGTCTACCAGAGCTGTTGGCCGTGAAATGATTTTTCTATATAGGCCGTCTCCAAAGGCGTTTCAGAGAATTTGGCAGTATATCCAAGTTACCAGACTGGACTGGTTCCGTGTGAGTCACCAGACTGGACTGCAGTAATACATTTTACAGTTGATAATTATCAATTGAGTATATTCATAGATTAAAAATAGCCATGAATAGTTTATTATTTTTGAGAAAGTAATTCTCAGCTAGCTTTCATTTTGATCTTCATTTTAATGTAGTAGTTTTAATCTTGTCGGTGTGTATGTGCCAGATGTGTAGAAAGTGCTAAATTTGTGTACTCAATTAAAAGTATAGTTCCTTATAGATTATCGCGTGATTTTGCAAGCTGTGTTCAACGGCGTCGGCGCTTCACCTAAGAAGAGACTAGAAGCCTTGCCAAAGACGCAGCGCTAACTTCTCTTGTGGAACCCAGGCCTAAAGTTAACAGAGCAAAAAGTGATTGTTTAAGAGTTCTTTGAGTAAAAGTTACTTGTGTCCTCCAAGAGACAGAGCAGGCAGGTCTCTCAAGGACACAAAGCCATGGCTTAGAGCCAACCTGGGCCCCCATTGAGCCACCTGTGGCCCCAGTGCCCCCTTAGAGCCACCCTGTGCCAAATTATCCTGAGGAACTTTCTTCATTAATACCAGACAGAGATCAGCAAATCCTTCATGTCTGCAGCCATCAGGCTTTTAAATCTTCTTAAAGAGCTGGAGGAGCTGCCAGACATTCATTTTCCAATAAAGTGAATCTTCACTTACCCTTAAGAACAAAATGTAAATGAACAAAGCTGTGGACCTCTGACTTGCTTGAAGTAAAATGATATTTGTTTAAAACCTAGCTGCTGTTCTGCATTATTGTTGTTGTTTATTGGTTGTTTGGGTAGTCATATGACACTAGTTTGTTTTTCACCTTCTCAAAATTTGTGAAATTCTGCCAATTGAAAAACTTGCACTACAGATCAAACCTGCTAAAACACTGAATTTGAAACACCTTGCATGTGATGTCCAGTCCTAATAATTTCTGCTGTAGGAATTTGAAACAAAAACTAAAAGACACTGAAATGGTTTTAAATGTTTTATTGAGGCCATGGATGGTCTGTGCGTGCGTGCGTGCGTGTGTGTGTGTCATACCTACAGCTACCATCTGAACAGAAGCTCAATTCTTCTGCCAAACTCTTCCACTTCTCTGAAAGCTCAACATACAACTTATCACTAGAAAACGTTCATTTTGTTGTCAATTTTAACTCAACAATTAAGTTTAGTTTTGAACGTTTGGTAGAAAATTCTTTGACACCATTAAACAAAGCGGCCTTCAATATTTACTCTCCGATCGTCATCCATCTTGGACTGCTATTAAACAAGGAGGTGGGCGCTGTCTCAAAAACAGTTGAAGCCTGAAACTGCGGTCTCTGGGTCTGCAGCCTTACCCTCCTCACCCTGTGGCCCCCTTAAAGCCCCCCTGGAGCCGCCCCTCCTAGAACCGCCCATGCAGCATCAGATCCCGGACAGCCGCAGTGAGCTCTGCCTCCAGCCGCTGCTGACGTCGCGTCTCCGGCAGAGGGCTCCTCAGGACGGGGAGGGGAGGAGGAGGGGGTGAACGGGTTCATCGGGTTCATTCTCTCAGTTCGGCTCCGCTTACCGGAGAACACCTCCGTTACCGAGCAGCTGCTGGATCATGGTGGGAGTCCGCAGCGGAGACGTTCATCCCGGAGCCTGAGTTCATGAGCCAGCAGCCATTTTCCCGGTGGAAGTCTCCCGGTTCGGGTCCTGGATGGAGGAGCCGCTTCGTCCTGCGGCTGGCGGAGGAGTCTGAACCATGATGGCTGACGGGTGCTGCAGGGGGGCGGAGAGGGGCCGGGGGGGGAAGATGGTGTCCGACTCGCTACCGAGACTCCCCCAGCAGTACATTCAGACCGGAGCCCCGCAGCAGGGCAGCGACATCCAAGAGCTGGCCTCCAAGCGCGTCGACATCCAGAAGAAGCGCTTCTACCTGGACGTCAAGCAGAGCGTCCGCGGCCGCTTCCTGAAGATCGCGGAGGTCTGGATCGGCAGAGGCCGACATGACAACATCAGGAAGAGCAAGCTGACGCTGTCCATGTCCACGGCCCCGGCGCTGCGCTACTGCCTGGGGGACTTCATCGACTACTATGCCAGGATCGGACTTAGGGGGGGCGCGGGCCCCGGCCCGACGCCCCATCCGTCCGAGGAGCAGGGCAGCAACGGACAGGTTCGCAGGAAGGGGGCGCCCTCCCCAGCCGGCTCTGTGGGCTCTGATGACCATGCCCACCGGGTTCTAAAGAGCGAGTTCATCGAGAGGGACAACAGGAAGTACTTTCTGGACCTGAAGGAAAACCAGAGGGGTCGATTCCTCCGCATCCGGCAGACCGTCAGCAAAGGTCACGGCTCCATGGGCTACTACGGCCAGGGCATCGAACAGACCATCGTGTTACCGGCCCAGGGCCTCATCGAGTTCAGAGATGCCCTCTCCCAGCTCATTGAGGATTACGGGGACGAGGACGCCGACGAGCACGGCCAAGCCGCCTCCAGAAACCGGCTGGACAACCCCGAGCTTCCTGAGGCTGCGTCCTTCCGGGTGGACAACAAAAGGTTTTACTTTGACGTGGGCTCAAACCGCTATGGCATATTTCTAAAGATCAGCGAGGTTCGCCAGCCATACAGGAACACCATCACAGTTCCATTGAAAGCCTGGGCCAGGTTCGGAGAGAACTTCATCCGCTACGAGGAGGAGATGCGGCGAATCTTCTCGTGTCACAAAGAGAAGAGGACAGAAGTTCGGCAGGACAGCCTGGAGCAGGATGACTGACCTCGGGACCTGATGGTACCGGGGCCCGACCACAGACCCATGTGCCACACACTGCAAAGACTAGTTGGCTGAATTACCAAGGGCTGGTAAACTCCAACCTCTACCTTGCCAAGAAGTGATTCATCTATAGCCTTACCAAGATCCGTCTCTAGTTCCAGTGCTGCTTAATGCACTTTAGCCCCCATCAGGGGCTCTGTGTGGGTGCTTAACTAACCCATGGCCTTTTAAATTCAAGAGGTACAAAGGGTCCACGCTTAACTACATGTACCAGTGAGGAGACCTCAGTGATAATGAATGCAGTTTTGTCTAGAGGTTTGGTAGACCTGATAGAATTCTGTGGACTGCAGTGACTCACTGGGCATAGATAGAAAAAAAGCCAGTATTTTACCATTTATCAGTTCTATATTTGGGTCAGATCTAACAGCTAGGTGAGGTTCTAGTGCAGTTTGTTGGGTTGGGAAGTCCTAAGCAGGTCAAACAGTTCAATAAATAAAACGGGGGTGGGGTGGGGGTGGAGGCTGCAGTACAGTTAGATGTATTGACTGGAAACAGTAAATGCATGCTGCCAGTGAAACGCTGTTGTTGTTGTGACGAGCATCTTACTTTCATTGAGTGTTCCTCTTCACATGGCTCAACGTGAGTGTGTCTTTTCCAATATTTTAGTAATCCATTATTCTATCTAATGATCCATCCATTCCTCAATTACTCTGATATAAATGATCAACCAGCTGTTTTCACATGTTACAAGCTGGGAGGGAGGGGTGCAACGTATGTGTGTTCTACTGCTGCAGCTCCTCATCCTGGAGCGGAGGAGGTACAGCACCGACTCCTGGGGGAATTTGTAAAATAATGACAGCTTGAGAGGCACCGTGTATGGCTCGAGGGCCAGAAATAAGAGGCTCGTGGGCCTATTGAGTACACCTAGTCTAACATGGAGCTGATGAGCTGAAAATCATCTAATAATTGTCCCTGTGAAACACCTGATCACTGAACAGCATGAAGTCACCTGATTTAAACCAGCTGTTCTAGTCAAGTCACCTGATTTAAACCAGCTGTTCTAGTGAAGTCACCTGATTTAAACCAGCTGTTCTAGTGAAGTCACCTGATTTAAACCAGCTGTTCTAGTGATGTCACCTGATTTAAAGAAGAACAGGTAGAGTGTTTCTGCTCACATAATCAGTATCATGCTGGGTTCTTATGGGTGCTTGAAATCATTGAAGATTCTAAAATATAATTTAACCCTAAATGTTTTGTTTTAGATATGTTCATGTGTAAATCACCAGTATACGGTGCTAGGAAATCCTGAAAGCTCACTTTAAAAATGCTTGAATTTGATTTGGGCAGAGTGTAAGACACCTGCAGATGATGGTCACAGAAAAGGTTCCACTCTGTTTAGAGAACACGGAGAACCCCGTAGTGGCCTGGTCTCAGCTAATTCTCCTACCCACACCTGGGTTTTCTATCTGGAGTCTCGCCATGAGTTGCACTTTTGGTGCATGTGTCCCTGAATGCACCACCACTGTGCAAAAGAATGAATCTCTGGGGCTCTTTGAGCTTTGCTGTCATCTAGATATTTGTCTATAGGGAAGCGTTTGATGCTGCTGACTAAGTACATGTGATGAACATGAAATCTCCAGAAGAGAAAAAGATCAGACATGTTATTTGGAACTCTAAATGAATTCATCTGAAGAATCAAACAGAAAACATTTTACATAGGTTGTATGTTTGCTTGCATCCCGTATCCTGATGCTCAGGCTGCAAAGAGCTGATATAAATGATCCCAGAAAAGGTGTCAGAGATACCATTAAATCCTAAAGGGTTTATGTTTATAAATGATCTTTAGAAGCTGTTTGTGTGAGGAGCATTCACAGACCAGGAGTTTTAGTGTGTGTGTGTGTGTGTGTTTATATATATGTGTGGGAGGGGAGGTGACACACTTCTTAAACACCAACCCTCAGACTGAGTGACATGTGGAAGGTTGGCACCGAAATTATTACAGTACAGTAACAGTACCTGTGACATGATCAGCAAGGAAAATTATGAATCCCGAGTAAAGATTTATTTAAATGTTTACATTTATGTCAGTGTTCTGAGACCTTATTTACCGTATTTAAAATAAACTAGAAGTGTTTGATCAAACCAATGTGATATTAACTGAATAATCTTAGATCCCCCTTCAGTTTTCTGTCAGGAGTCGATGTTTAGACTCTGGATTAAAGAGCCTCTAACGAGCTGTTTTATCCAGAACCTCTTACTTCTAGAGTGCACTCAAAGGGATATTCGGGTCATTTTGAAGTGGAGCTCTATCAGTTAATTATACAGTAAGGACCACACTCACGTCACTCAAAGTGGGCGGAGTCTCAAGAAACAAGAAGTAGTGTGATATGATTCACTTTGAGCAATGAATTGTTTTAAATCCCTGAAAACTAGCTGTTAATTTATCACTGATCTACAGCAGCATCTCTCCTGCTCTGACTAGCCATGCGTATTGCTCCAGTCAGATGTCTGCATCTTGTTTCTAGAGACTCCGCCCACTTTGAGTTATGTCACCAGTGGGTGTGGTCCTAAGATAAGTCCCTAAAATGTCCCTTTAGATTGATAAACGTCACTTTGTTAGTCGTTTTCACAAAAGAAGCCAGAAAATGTTCTGGTCTCTCCAGCCCTAAACACGTATCCTATGTTGAGACTGTCTTGACTAAAATGAAGCGCAGCTCTTCACTCCCTCCAGTTATCAGTGCAGGTTTAAGTCACTCTCCTTCCTGATGCTGAATGCTGCAGCTCATCACATGTAACAAGCCATCAGCAGCTTCAGGCCTCCAGACATTTGAAAACATATTATTTATTTAAACCCCAGATGACCCTATGACCTCAGAAAAGGTGACCAGAGCTGTAAGTATTAGAAACAATGGAGGCATCATTGCACGTAAAAAAAAATCTGATATTTTTAAAGACAGATTTATTAAGAACTAATTGATATGGTGAGGTTCAATGCTTTTACTGTGGGGTCATGAAAGGACTAGAAGAGTTGTTAGTGACCTGTTGACTCGTGTGTTGAAGTGAGTTGTTCCCTCTGAAACCACCTCGGTGGAGTGTTAGTCAGCCTGTTGGCTTCAGTGTTCAGCGTATTCCTGTTTAAAGAATCTAAAAGGGTTTGCTGTTCTTCTATTGTCATGTGAAGATTCTTCACTTGTTTTATTTTCATATAAATGCTCTCATAATGTGTACAACTCAAAGCACAACTTATTTAAAATGATCTAAAATTATATCTTGTAGATCAAACTTGTTTAATGCTGAATATCAGTTGTTTAGGCTTCAGAAGCCGACTTTCTCAAAGTAAAATAATATAATATTATGAGTCAGTTGTATGATGCTCATCAGTCTGATGAAAGTCTATAAACTCCCAAAATGCACTTTAAATAAAAGCTGCACTTTTGTTGAACAGCTTTTCTGTAGAGGAACCAACCAGACATGTTTCAGTGTAAAAGTGACAATCATCAATCTATGGAGCTGCTAAAAGGGATGTTTGGGTCATTTTGAAGCGGCACTCTATCAGGTACTTATCTATGGTAAGGACCACACCCACTGGTGACATCACTCAAAGTGGGTGGAGTCTATAGAAATAGGAAGTAGTCCTTTGACCTCTACAGTTTAGCATGAGACTTTTTTAACTTCTGAAATATTACACTACTACGTGTGATGCTGCAGCAGTTTAAACACCATAAACTAAACAGTCTCAAATTAAACTGTAGAGTTTAACTTACAGGTAAAATTGTTCTAACTGTAGAGGTTAGCTAACATGTAAGAGTTCTAACTGTAGAGGTTAGCTTACAGGTAATAAAGTGTTCTAACTGTAGAGGTTAACTAACAGGTAATATAGTGTTCTAACTGTAGAGTTTACCTAACAGATAACTGTAGAGGTTAATTAACATAATAGAGTTCTAACTGTAGAGGTTAGTTAACAGGTAATAAGAGTTCTAACTGTTGAGGTTAACTAGCATAATAGAGGTCTAACTCTAGAAGTTAGCTAACAATTAACAGAGTTCTAACTGTTGAGGTTAACTAACATAATAGAGTTCTAACTCTAGAGGTTAGCTAACATAATATGGAGTTCTAACTGTAGAGTTTACCTAACAGATAATAGAGTTCTAACTGTAGAGTTTACCTAACAGATAATAGAGTTCTAACTGTAGAGAGTTTACTTAACAGATAATAGAGTTCTAACTGTAGAGGCTAGCTTATAGAGTTCTAACTGTAGAGAGTTTACTTAACAGATAATAGAGTTCTAACTGTAGAGAGTTTACTTAACAGATAATAGAGTTCTAACTGTAGAGGTTAATTAACAGATAAAATAGTTCTAATGCATTAGGAAGCCTTTAGAGCAAGAGTTGTTTAAAATACCTGAAAATTAGCTGCTAATTTGTCACGGATTTACAGCAGTGTTTCTGTCTGAGGACTGCTTGCTGTTTCTAGAGACTCCTCCCACTTTGATAGATGCCACTGTGGCTTTGGTCCTTTTACCTGAACAAACGCTGCTGACTCAGCTCTGGTGGATGTGCTGGACTAGATGTTCATATTGGAGGCTTCTAGGCTTTGAAGGATCAGCTACTGATGACTTGGTTCTAGACTCTCAGAGAGGTAGTGGACTCCATGCCTAGATGGATTAGGGATGTTTTTGTAGGGGTGGGGGTCATAATCTGTGGCTGAATGGAGTAAAATCCAGTTCTTGTGAACCGCAGCTAGACCAAGCGTGTCCACCACTTTCCATTGTTGAAAAGTGATGCCATGACATCCTGTTTACAGGAGCCACTATGTAATGTTTCTAGAATCAGACTCAGAGACCTTGGGTGGTGGGTCTGAAGGCCCCGCCCACTCACCTGCACACAGTCATAATGTTTTTAAGCATCAAATAAGCAATTACAGGTTAAAAAAATCTAATGTATAAAACATATTCAAACATGCAGCAGCAAGGTGAGATCTACAGGATTCAAATGTCCCGTTTGTTTCATGGAAGGGGGCGGGGCTTAAGACTTGTACTGCAGCCAGCCACTGCTTAGTTTGTTTTCAACTTTTTCATTGTCTCTGTCAGGTGAAAACCTCCTATCTCCACTTTTAATCACTTTCATGTTTTTACAGACATCACCTCTATTGGTCGTCTTTCACATCTATCAGTGTTGTTATGGTTGACTTTTGAAAGAATAGTGTCAAAAAGAGCTGGTGACGATCCAGGTTAACATGCTTTTTTTGTTTGAAATTCCTGAAAAAATATATTTTTGGAGATATTGGGTTTTTCTTCCTCACAGCAATGATATTATATATTTTAGTTGAATTATTTTAAAGGTCAATGACCTGAATATTGTAAAAATCCTGTCACTACGAACAGGAGAGTTGATGGTGAAAAATAGACACTGTAGAGATGTAATCATTTTGAGGCAGGAGCATTCAGAATATTAAATGCACACTATGTAACTTTTTCATATTTTTAAATCTTTTTCTTGATCCTGTATGTGCTAATACACTGAAAAAAGTAAACATTGGTCTAACCTAAAAAAACAGGGGTCTAACTTTAAAAAATTGAAGTAATTGATCACAAGTAATTTAATTAAGTTTATCCAAGTTAATCTTTTAAGTTTACTTTGAACAAACTTAATAAATTAACTTTGAAAGAACTTAATTACTTGTGACTGATTACTTCAATTTTTTAAAGTTAGACCCCTGTTTTCTTTTTTCAGTGTATGACCCTTTATAGGGTTAATGAAAAGTCACTCAGCCCCATCTGCTGCTTGTGTCCAGAATACCACATTTGCTACTTCTGAGTCTCTGGTCCAGTGCCCCATAAGTCTCACAAAATCACGTATCTCACGAGGGTTTGGCTAACCCAATATGGATAGCTGTTATGCTAGCGCCAGAGTGTTTTTAGCTCATGATTTCTGCGTTTTTTAATCTCGCCCTGCTTGAACACAGCTGATTTCTTTGAATGAGTATTGAACCGCTCCAGTAGAAAGCAATGAAGGCTGATTTACCAGTTAGATTTAGGTGTTTCTGAGCAGTGACAATGCTAACGTTTTTACAACAGTGACATAAAACGGACACTAGGGGGTGCTAAAAACAAACCAAAACGGCATAGTGTGCCTTTAAAAATCTCTGAAAAATCAGTATTTTAAGCTCTGATGGGAAACATTTAAATCAACTTGGATGAAGTACATGATACATAATGATAGCGATTATTTATATATACAGGTATATATAATATATATAATATAATCATATATATATATATATATATATATATATATATATATATATATATATATATATATATATATATATGAATGAAAGCAGACGTTTGATGTAACAGGGTTACGCTGCTTTTGGGAGATTTGATCGATTGAAGGTTACAGAGTTGTGTTTTTCTAATTTACCAGTGTATAAGTGTAGTATTCTGCAATGTGTTAGAAAGAGAATGTTGTCAGTGGTGAATTTCTTCTAATAAAGTCTCATGGTGGCTGAAATAGAAATAACTTGCTTTTACAGTCAATGACAGTGACTTCATGCAGACTGAAGAAAAGGAATCATCTATCAGGCCAAAACCTTGTATCTCATAACATTAATAAATCAGCTCTATTGAGCATCTTTCACATCCATCAGTGGATGGAATTTTAGTGTTTTGTTTTCAAGGTTTTGAAAGTGCTTGTTTTTTAATAAGGTGTTTCAAATGAAAGATGAACCTAAAAATCAGCTGATCGGAATTGGTCTATCTGAGACTTAAAGGGTTATTTTTTCTTCTGTCAGTGAGCACACCATCACCAAGCAGCAATAAAAGTTCTGACATTTTTTCTGATGTGTGAACTCACTAAACACAGGCTTCCTATGGTCATCATATGGTCATGCTTGAAAAGAAATTACTTTTACTTCGAGAATCATCATTTTCAAAGTATTCTTTAAAAAAAAAAATTTCTTAGAGAGTAATCAGATCAGAAGGTCACCACTGGTCAAAACACAGAAACTATCATTGATACACAGCAAATCACCAGTTCACTGGACTCATATATACACTTTCTAGTGTTCATTTAACATTGGTGGTGTTGATTTAACACTGGTGATTAAATCCAAATCAGTGCATCTCTACCTAAAACTGGAACTGATTATAGCAGAAAAATTATTATTTTCATGTTTTGAGTGTAGATGTTTAGTTCATGAGTGTGTAAATCACCACTGTGAAGGAAACTCACCTTGAAATGCTTGGTTTTGACCTGAGTAAAGTGTAAGATCCCTGTTTCAATGAAAATGACCAAGAAGAGCCTGTGACCATCTCAGGTTTCTTTTTCATAAACGAAACACTTTTTTTTTTTTTCATTTCCTGAAAAGTTGCATTTTTGGAGATACAAGGTTTTGGCCTGACAGTGACGATTTGAAACAAGAAACTGTCATGTAGACCTTTATTTTGCACAAACGAAGGGTTTTTGTGCAGATAGGGTTGTGTGATATAGGAACACTGGGTTCCTGCTGAGGAAAGAACTCAAGTCATCCTTAACTGGAATTACTTTTTCAAAGCTAAACTAAGATACTACTTGAATGTGACGCACACAAGGCTCTATGTTACAGGGAACAGCTGTAGCTTCAGATTATTGTAGGTCTCAGAAACAAACTGTTCTCATCTAACTTTTTGCTGCTCAACCCTGAAAGAAAATCCAAACACCAGAACTTCATTTAGTCTAAAATGTAAAGAAGATGGGGAATAAAAACATGTATTTAGCCATATTTAATCACAGGTGCTTGCCCTGTCATGAAGTCAAATGTCAGCAGAAGAAGAAAATCTGAAAGTAGAAACAAAACAAAACTCCACGTTGGGTTGCTTGTCTACAGTGGACTGGAGGACTACAGGATTCTGGACTTCAACCAACAGCTCGATGCAAAGATGGACTGTTTCCAATCCTGAGGCCTTACGACCTGTTGAGCTCGCCTCTGCTTGTTTTGATTCTCGTGTTTTGTTTTAGAAAGTTAAAAAACAGCCAAAGTCAGCAGAAGACCAGATGTAACGTGGCATCGTCCAATCAGAATGACAGAAGTCATTATTCAGAGGTCAGAGGTGAACCCAGCCTGACAAAGTGTGTGTTGCTGTGTAGTTGTGCAGGTAGAGTGATGTGAATGTAGAAGACATTCTCTTGTTCTGTTGTGTTTTGCCTTCTGTTGTGAACTGGAATATGTAGAGATTTAGATGTTTTCTTTTAAAAAATCAACTAAAATGAAAATGTGAAAAGGTGTAAAATCACATCGATGTGTTGATAGTCCTGTAAACTAAAATTTCTGAAACAAGGAAATGTTGTACTCTAGCACTTTCTTTAATGTGTACTGTATCCAGTCCATCTTCTACATGTAAAGTACTGTATGAATTATTCATGACTTGCCTTGTGACATTTTGAGCAATGGTATATTTAGAAATGGTAAGCAAGAACACAAAGATGTTAGAGTGTATGCATGCCAATGGTTGGGAGCCAGTATATCTATGATACATGGTGCTATGTAATAAAGGTGCTTCTATGGACCCCAGCCGAATGCATGCAAAGAGGATATATTAAAAGAAGAAGAAAATAGAAACGTCCTACTGCTGTTCTTAATGGTGCTGCTTCCCAAAGACATCCTGAGTTTTAAAACCTCACTTTCCTCTGTAAACGTGCAGCGATGGTTCCAGTTCAAGAGATGTTTGCCTCCATCAGTTATTTATCTACAGTGAGGACCACACCCACTCAAAGTGGGCAGAGTCTCTAGAAACAGGAAGTAGTCCTCTGGAATAATCAGGAGAGACGCTGCTGCAGATTGGTGACAAATTAGCTGCTAATTTATTGGTATTTAAAACAACTTTTTCTTATGAAAGGGGCGGAGCCAGGGGACTCCCTTCCCTTTCCTACATGATAGTTCATCATCTATTTTTTTTTCTACAAGTTAATGAGTTAATGAGAAATATTATTATGTTCTCAGCAACATGCCACAGAAAACACAAATAAGAACTCAGTTTTGGCGTTCCCTCAACGTGAGCGATGGTTCTGTCGGGACACCCTCTGATAACTGTCTGGCTCCACCACTGTCATAAAAGTCCCACCGATGACCCGCTAGTAAACCTCTACTAGTTAGCATGTTGTGACTTTTGACCAAGAGTTGTTTTAAATACCTGATCTTCAGCAGTGTCTCTCCTGATCTGACTTGACTGCTCTGGTCGGAGGGCTACTTCCTGTTTCTAGAGACTGCGCCCATTTTGAGTGATGACCCCAGTGAGTGTGGTCCTTAGATGAATACCTGACAGAACCACATCAGAACAACCCTGGTGACCTTTATTGTTCTAGCTGTGGTTTACAGTCCAGACAGCTGACGACCTGTGGGTGTTCTCTACAGACACCAGCACACTGTGTTTTCACGTCAGGGCCATGCTCAGTTTGGTGGGGAGGAGCATTTTAACTCTGGTGAAGCTGTCCAGGTTCTCTCCTGTTTTTCTGAGTTACTGGAGTCCACAGAGTGAGGTGTGAGACAGCCTGTCAGGGGGGACCTCTAATTCCATGTAAGACATTGTTTTGGAAACTTGAAGTGGCAAGACAGCAAAGCACCCTCACTCTAAAAAAACAGGACCAGGACAAGCTTGGTCCAGTCTGCAGCCCTGAGTGGGATCACTGGTAAACCCACAGTCAGGAGCAGTGAGTCACGAAGGGCCCAGACCAGTCAGGTCCAGTTCTGGTTGCTGTTTCTGTGGCACAAATCCTAAAACATCCACAGACAATCTGAAAACAACTTTTTGTACTTTTCCTTCTTTGGATGTTTCTGTATTCATGTATTTGTCATGTGGCACCATTACTGGACTGCTAACATCGCAACGGTCTTTAAAAAGTCAAAGATCGAAGCTTAAAAACTTTGTGCAGATTGTCTCTGGAAGGTACCTGGAACGTATGAACATGTGTGTTTGTTAGCTGTACTGATCAGTGCTCTTATGTTATTTCATTAAATGTTTTGCAGGATAATTGATGCAGTTGTTTTCTGTTTCAACTAGTCCCACTTTATACTGTCTACTCTGCAGCAGTGGCTTGTTTGTGCTGGATTTCTTCTGAGATCTACAGGGATGTTTGAGTCAGTAATTTATTATAGTGAAACTTTGCTTTTGAATGGCAAAAAACTGCAGGGACCAAAACTGCCTTTAAAAACAGTGGAAAGGTTATGGATTACATCTGTGACAGTAGCATAGTAATTTAGATGTTGTTTGGTTGAAACAAACTAAACAGTCTCATGCTAAAACGTAGAGGTTTACCAACAGGTGGTATTGAGTTCTAGTGAAAGAGTTGTTTTAAATACCTGACAGTTAGTCACTAATCTATCTCTGATCTGACTAGTCATGAGTACTGGTCCAATCAGATGACTACTTCCTGTTTCTAGAGACTACACCCACTTTGTGTGATGTCACTTGTAGGCATGGTCCTTTTACAGTGGATTAATAGCTGATAGATAATCAGTTCAAAATGACCCAAATGTCCATTTAAACAGATAAACCTCACCAACATCCCAACATCATGTTCGATCCTAAATGTAAGTTTATTTTTTGTGTGTGTTATAAGATGCTTCACATATTTCATTTATCATAACATTAGAAGTGAATATGAATGAAATGGTAAATAGACTTCATTGACGCTGTTCACATTCATTTACTGTATATGAAAGGGATAAGAAGAATCTAGAATTGGTTTGAATTTCTTTCACATTCAGATTATTAAAATAAATTTTAAACCATCAAAGAGGCATCAAAATACTGTCATTTGGAAAATAAAAGTATTCATTCATTTTATTAAAAAAAAACCTTCTCAGTCCGTTAGAAATCTGAAAGCAATAAAAACAGCAAAGGAGTGAATCATCTTGTGACGTCTTCATCTTTGGTTCCTGCTTCTGTTTGGGTAACTGTTGCCCCCTGAGGCCTTTCGTGACATTACTTTTTTCTTCTTTTTTTAATTTATTTAACCTTTATTTAACCAGGAAAGACTCTTGAGATTAAAAATCTCTTTTACAAGAGTGTCCTGGCCAAGACAGGCAGCAGCTCAGTCAGTAGATCAACACACAAACAGAAAACAGTTTCCACATCATAGAAAGCAAATGTACTTTAAGATCATCAGCAGAACAAACAGCAGAGTCAATAACAGGAATCACAGATCAGAGCATTTGCATCCAGATGTCTGAGTATCTAAAGCAGTTAACGCCTGTTTAAATTCATTCACTGAGACCAGTTCCTTCAGGTTCAGTTGGTTTTGGAGCTGATTCCATGAATAAGGAGCAGAATATCTGAACGCTTTTTCCCCCAACTCAGTGCAAACCCTTGGTACATTTAATAGGAACAAGTCATACAGTATAGCCTCCTGTTGTCTTTTGGAAGATATAGCTCTGTAGATATAATGGGAGGAAACAAAGAATAGTTTTGTAAATTATAACATGCCAGTGGTTTAATCTGCGACATGACAAAGCAGACCATCCAACACGAGAGTACAATGTACAGTGATGAGTCCGAGTTAGTTTGTTATGAACCTCAGAGCTCCATGGTAGACTGTATCATGTAGACACTGTGAGGAGGCATGCATGTATCACCATAGTCCAACAATAGCACAAAGGTTGCTGAAACAAGCCGTTTTTCAGAATCAGAATTCTTTTTATTGCCAAGTAAGTGAAGTTTCACATTACCCTGAATTTGACTTGATGAATTGGTGCAAACATACATACAGTGGAGGAAATAATTGAAGTTTGTCCAATGACAAAGAAATGAAAAGTCTCAGACCAGTATCATTTTAATGGTAGGTTTATTTTAACAGTGGCAGATAGCACATCAAAAGGAAAATCGAAAAAATAACTTTAAATAAAAGATAGAAACTCATTTGCATTTCATTGAGTGAAATAAGTATTTGAACCCTCTAACAAAAAATACTTAATACTTAGTGGAAAAACCCTTGTTTGCAAGCACAGAGGTCAAACGTTTCTTGTAATTGATGACCAAGTCTGCGCACATGTTAGGAGGAATTTTGGTCCACTCCTCTTTGCAGATCATCTCCAAATCCTTAAGGTTTCAAGGCTGTCTCTGTGCAACTCTGACCTTCAGCTCCCTCCATAGGTTTTCTATAGGATTAAGGTCCGGAGACTGACTAGGCCACTCCATGACCTTAATGTGCTTCTTCTTGAGCCACGCCTTTGTTGCCTTTGCTGTATGTTTTGGGTCATTGTCGTGCTGGAACACCCATCCACGACCCATTTTCAGTTTCCTGGCAGAGGGAAGGAGGTTGTCGCTCAGGATTTGACGATACATGGCTCCGTCCATTTTCCCGTTAATCAAAGTTGTCCTGTGCCCTTAGCAGAAAAACACCCCCAAAGCAAAATGTTTCCACCTCCATGCTTGACGGTGGGGACGGTGTTTTGGGGGTCATAGGCAGCATTTTTCTTCCTCCAAACACAGCGAGTTGAGTTAATGCCAAAGAGCTCAATTTTGGTCTCATCAGACCACAGCACCTTCTGCAGTCACTCTCTGAATCATTCAGGTGTTCATTGGCAAACTTCAGACGGGTCTGCACATGTGCCTTCTTAAGCAGGGGGACCTTGGAGCTCTGCAGGATTTTAATCCATTGCGGTGTAATGTGTTTCCAATGGTTTTCTTGGTGACTGTGGTCCCAGCTAATTTGAGGTCATTAACTAACTCCTCCCGTGTACGGTAGTTCTAGGATGATTGCTCAGCTTTCTCAGAATCATTGACACCCCACGAGGTGAGATCTTGCGTGGATCCCCAGACCGAGGTCGATTGATGGTCATTTTGTGCTCCTTCCATTTTCGAACAATTGCAGCAACAGTTGTCACCTTCTCTCCCAGCTTCTTGCTAATGGTTTTGTAGCCCATTCCAGCCTTGTGCAGGTCTACAATTGTGTCTCTGACATCCTTGGACAGCTTTTTGGTCTTTCCCATGTTGGAGAGTTTGGAGTCTGCTTGATTGATTGACTCTGTGGACAGGTGTCCTTTATACAGGTGACTAGTTAAGACAGGTGTCTTTAATGAGGGTGACTAATTAAGTAGAAGTGTCTAACCACTCTGTGGGAGCCAGAACTGTTCATGGTTGGTAGGGGTTCAAATACTTATTTCACTCAATGAAATGCAAATGAGTTTCTATCTTTTATTTAAAGTTATTTTTTCGATTTTCCTTTTGATGTGCTATCTGCCACTGTTAAAATAAACCTACCATTAAAATGATACTGTTCTGAGACTTTTCTTTTCTTTGTCATTGGACAAACTTACAAAATCAGCAAGGGGTCAAATAATTATTTCCTCCACTGTACATACATAATAAGGTTAATTGAAAATAGAAAAATAAAATAAAGAAGTAACAAGAAATATTAATAATAATAATAACAATAAGCGGAGAAATGAGCTAAAAGTAAAAAGTAACTGCTGCAGAGCTGCTTAACTATTTACTGTTCAAGAGTCCAACAGCAGAGGGGAAGAAGCTGTCTTTGTGGGGGGAGGTTCGTGTCCGAATGGACCTCAACCTCCTGCCTGAAGGGAGTGACTCAAACAGTCCATGACCTGGATGGGAGGGGTCGGCTATGATACGACCTGCACGCCTCAGAGACCCGGAGACGTACAGGTCATGGAGTGATGGAAGGCTGCAGCCGATCACCCTCTCAGCAGAACGCACAACACGCTGTAGTTTGTGCTTTTCTCTGGCGGTGGCCCCAGCGTACCACACAGTGATGGAGGAGGGGAGGATGGACTCAATAATAGCCGTGTAGAACTGTACCATCATCATGGTCGGCACCTTCAGTTTTTTCAGCTGCCGCAGGAAGAACATCCTCTGCTGAGCCTTCTTGGTGAGGGAGCTGATGGTCGTTTCCCACTTGAGGTCATTGGTGATGGTGGTTCCTAGGAAGCGGAAGGAGTTCACAGTTGTGATGGGAGTGTCTGTCAGGGTGAGCAGGGGTGACGCCTCAAATGAAAGACAAGACTTAATTCTGAAAAAGAAACCAAGTTTTAACCTAAGTTTTTTAATCACCTGCTGGATGTGAGCCTTGAAAGAAAGAGAATCATCTATCAGAAATCCTAAGTATTTATGTTGAGACACTGACTCAATGACTGAACCCTGCAGAGTGGTGAAAGATTTGTAGGTTTTGATTTTGAGTTGAAGAACATCGTGACTTTTGTTTTATTGGCATTTAAAACTAATTTAGAAATGCACAGAGTGTGTTGAACCATATTAAAGGATTGTTGGAGCTGAGAAAGGGCCTGATGAGGTGTAGATGCAATTGATTGCATCACAGTGTCATCGGCATAGAAATAGAAGTTAGTGTTTGACACTCCTTGGTCCAGATTGTTGATATATAGAATAAATAGGAGTGGCCCCAGACCCAATCCCTGAGGAACGGCTTTGGCTACATGAAGGAAGCTGGAAGTGACGCCTCCTGCTTTCACACACTGAAGTCTGTTTGACAGATAGTTTTCAAGCCATCCAACAGCATGTTCTGAGAGTCCGATACTGAGAAGTCTTTGCTTTAGTATAGTGTGATCCACCATATCAAAAGCTTTGGACAGATCAATGAATAGAGCTGCACAGTGCTGCTTGTTGTCTAGAGCCACGATGAAATAATTTATTACTTTTTATGGGATACTCCACCAGGAAGTTATTTTTTGTTTATTGCCATATTCCTCAGAGTTAGATAAGTGGGCAAAACCAATTTGTAAATAGCCCAGCCATTTTCCTGATCCGGCAGGCGGAAATTCGCCTCTGGCGATACTTCTTTAGCATTAGCTTAGCATAAAACACTGTAAGTGAATGGTAACAATTAGCACTGTGAGAAAAAAAGTCCTTAAAACTCACTCAGTAGTGATACTAATGATACTAATTATGCTTAGTGACCTCAGAAAACATATTGACTGCAAGTAAAAATAAAAAGTAACACAAAGGAATTACAGGTACTATTTTAGACTCGGGACTACTTTTATGAAAAAGAGCAGCTGTAAGCCTCCGCTGAACGGTGCAAGGACATGACACAGCGTCTCCAAGAAGACCTACTTCTGTAAACACGTATCCGAACGTTGTTTGCAAACCTCACAGATGATGAAAAATAACACAAAGTCTGGAGCTGCAAAGAGATTAAAGCGGCACTCCGGAGGATTTCAGCAAGAGAGCAGTTTTTGAATCTAACGTCCAAAGGCTCCTCCTCAAAACATCTCGACACGCGCGTCCGGTCGCGTGTGCGCGCGTGTACGCGGCGCATATACTTCGGACATGAACTGTACAGCTCAATGTGTAGGGTTTAATCACTCACAGTTCACAATCTTATTCCAACAATACTACGAGGGTCTGAAGAGCCCTCTCTGTCCCTGCTGCTTCTGATATTAGCTCTGTTAGCAGAGAGCTGCTGCTGGACTCTGAAGCTGAACTTGACTCGGCCCTGGATGAACTTTCTGACCAAAATAAACGCATAATCCTGTCAAGCCTTGCCATTCTGTGAGGTGAAAGGTTTAAAAATAAAAATAAATCCATCTTTAGCTGGAGAATGGGTAGGTTTTTAGTAGAAATGAGCTGTGAGTCCTCAGTGAACGGCTGAGACGGCAGAGAAACACACGGAGCGTCCTGTACGACAGCGCCCCCTACTGGTACAGGTTTGGTCGATGCGCGTGCATGTTGAGAGAATGCAGAAATTTGAATTTCATTGGCTGAAAAATGTCGGCGGCAAGAAATAATGGAAAGGGGTTTCTAGGAGGAAGGAGGGTCTTCATCAGAATGACAGATGTTGTGGAACTCAACCCATAGATCATAGTTTAGACCTGAAATATCATTTAAAACATTTAGAAAACTTTTATACAGAGAAAAATGCTCCAGAGAGCCGCTTTAACTTCAAAAAACATTACTGGGTTTAGCCTAGTAGCCAGTATTTGTATTTACAGACATAGGCGTATGGGGCAGCTGTGTTATGTCCTTGTGCCGTTCAGCGGAGGCTTACAGCTGTTCTTTGTCATAAAGTAGTCCCGAGTCTACTCCGAGAGATGATTAGACATGGTAAGATGTGATGAGAGATGATGAGATATGACAAGTAGGGTGGGACTTTAACACGTTCATTTTGATTAATCAATTAATTAGGGAAAAAAATGTGTTAAGAATTAACGCAATTATTTGCAGCTTGCATTTAAAGCAAAGGGGAACACTTGTCAGCACGATTTCCTGCTACCCTGGCCTGATGCACAGATCAGACCTTGATGCAGCCTGTGTGTGAATTCAGAGGCTGCAGTGAATCCAGCTGGTCGACGTAGGCTCGGTCCTCTTTCCACAGTGAAAACCGAAAGTAAGCAGCTGTGAAATTGGACGGTCTCTAGTATTTAGATTTATTCCCGCCCCTTCCTTGCCGTATGGTCGGATAGGGACCTGACCCGTCCCAGATCACGCAATGAAAACAAGGCAGAAGTGTCTCAAGACATTGGGTCAGTTTGAACACAGCACTGCAAAAAAGATTCACTCATACAGGGAGTTTCAGTGGAAACCTTTTATTATTATTACCAGTATTTTAAAACCATACCTTTCTGAAAATGTACTTAAAATGAATAAATAAAATAATAAAGTACTGTACTTTAAGGTCTGTTCAATTTTAACTAGGGACATTTTATTGTTTTTCTACTGTTTTGAACTGAAATGCAATTTAAATGCTTTTTTTCAGGAATTAAAGGAGGTTGAGTTGAAAATATTAAAGTTCAGGTCTATTATTTGATTCTGTCCCTCAGTAAAATTATTTTAAATAAAAATGCTTTTTAGGGCAAATTTTCTTGTTAGTTTATAATGCAATTAATTGTGGTTAATTAATTACAAAGCCTGTAATTAGTCCCATCGAGTCCCACCACTCATAAGACATTATGAGACATTATGAGAGATGAGAATTTTTAAGACATGGTGAGACATTCACAGATAGGTTGAGACATAATGGGAGATTATGAGACATGAAGGTGAGACATTGAGACATGTTGGTGAGACATTATGAGAAATGGTGGTGAGACATTATGAGACATGATGGTGAGACATTATGAGACATGATGATGAGACATTATGGGACATGATGGTGGTGAGACATTATGAGACATGGTGGTGAGACATTATGAGACATGGTGGTGAGACATTATGAAACACAATGGTGAGACATTATGAGACATGATGGTGAGACATTATGAGACACAATGATGAGACATTATGAGACATGGTGGTGAGACTTTATGAGACATGATGATGAGACATTATGGGACATGATGGTGGTGAGACATTATGAGAAGTGATGGTGAGACATTGAGACATGGTGGTGAGACATTATGAGACATGATGATGACACATTATGACACATGGTGGTGAGACATTATGAGACATGATTTTGAGACATTATGAGACATGGTGGTGAGACATTATGAGACATAATGGTGAGACATTATGAGACATGATGGTGAGACATTATGATACATGGTGGTGAGACATTATGAGACACAATGGTGAGACATGATGAGACATGATGGTGAGACATTATGAGACATAATGATGAGACTTTATGAGACATGGTGGTGAGACTTTATGAGACATGATAGTGAGACATTATGAGACATGATGATGAGACATTATGAGACATGATGGTGAGACATTATGAGACATGGTGGTGAGACATTATGAGACACGATTGTGAGACATTATGAGACATGATGATGAGACATTATGAGACATGGTGCTGAGACTTTATGAGACATGATGATGAGACATTATGGGACAATATGGTGGTGAGACATTATGAGACATGATTTTGAGACATTATGAGACATGGTGGTGAGACATTATGAGACATGATGGTGAGACATTATGAGACATGATTTTGAGACATTATGAGACATGGTGGTGAGACTTTATGAGACACGATGGTGAGACATTATGAGACATGGTGGTGAGACATTATGAGACATGATGGTGAGACATTATGAGACATGATTTTAAGACATTATGAGACATTATGAGACATGGTGGTGAGATTATGAGACATGATGGTGAGACATTATGATAATGGTGGTGAGACATTATGAGACACAATGGTGAGACATGATGAGACATGATTGTGAGACATTATGAGACATAATGATGAGACATTATGAGACATGGTGGTGAGACTTTATGAGACACGATGGTGAGACATTATGAGACATGATGATGAGACATTATGGTGAGACATTATGAGACACGATGGTGAGACATTATGAGACATGATGATGAGACATTTTGAGACATGGTGGTGAGACTTTATGAGACATGATGATGAGACATTATGGGACATGATGGTGGTGAGACATTATGAGACATGATGGTGAGACATTATGAGACATAATGATGAGACATTATGAGACATGATGTGAGACTTTATGAGACATGATGATGAGACTTTATGAGACATGGTGGTGAGACATTATGAGACACGATGGTGAGACATTATGAGACATGGTGGTGAGACATTATGAGACATGATGGTGAGACATTATGAGACATAATGATGAGACATTATGAGACATGATGTGAGACGTTATGAGACATGATGATGAGACTTTATGAGACATGGTGGTGAGACATTATGAGACATGATGTTGAGACATTATGAGACATGATGATGAGACATTATGAGACATGATGATGAGACATTATGAGACATGGTGGTGAGACTTTATGAGACACGATGGTGAGACATGATGAGACATGATGGTGAGACATCATGAGACATGATGGTGAGACATTATGAGACATGATTTTGAGACATTATGAGACATGGTGGTGAGACTTTATGAGACATGATGGTGAGACATTATGATACATGATTTTGAGACATTATGAGACATGGTGGTGAGACTTTATGAGACACGATGGTGAGACATTATGAGACATGGCTGTGAGACATTATGAGACATGATGGTGAGACATTATGAGACATGATTTTGAGACATTATGAGACATTATGAGACATAATGGTGAGACATTATGAGACATGGTGGTGAGACATTATGAGACACAATGGTGAGACATTATGAGACATGATGGTGAGACATTATGATAATGGTGGTGAGACATTATGAGACACAATGGTGAGACATGATGAGACATGATGGTGAGACATTATGAGACATAATGATGAGACATTATGAGACATGGTGGTGAGACTTTATGAGACACGATGGTGAGACATTATGAGACATGATGATGAGACATGATGGTGAGACATTATGAGACATGGTGGTGAGACATTATGAGACACGATGGTGAGACATTATGAGACATGATGATGAGACATTTTGAGACATGGTGGTGAGACTTTATGAGACATGATGATGAGACATTATGGGACATGATGGTGGTGAGTCATTATGAGACATGATGGTGAGACATTGAGACATGGTGGTGAGACATGATGATGAGACATTATGAGACATGGTGGTGAGACTTTATGAGACACGATGGTGAGACATTATGAGACATGGTGGTGAGACATTATGAGACATGATGGTGAGACATTATAAGACAATGATGAGACATTATGAGACATGATGTGAGACTTTATGAGACATGATTTTGAGACTTTATGAGACATGGTGGTGAGACATTATGAGACATGATGTTGAGACATTATGGGACATGATGATGAGACATTATGAGACATGATGATGAGACATTATGAGACATGGTGGTGAGACTTTATGAGACACGATGGTGAGACATTATGAGACATGATGTTGAGACATTATGAGACATGATGGTGAGACATTATGAGACATGGTGGTGAGACATTATGAGACATGATGGTGAGACATTATGAGACATGATTTTGAGACATTATGAGACATGGTGGTGAGATTTTATGAGACACGATGGTGAGACATTATGAGACATGGTGGTGAGACATTATGAGACATGATGTTGAGACATTATGAAACATGATGATGAGACATTATGAGACATGATGAGACATTATGAGACATGGTGGTGAGACTTTATGAGACACGATGGTGAGACATTATGAGACATGATGGTGAGACATTATGATACATGATTTTGAGACATTATGAGACATGGTGGTGAGACTTTATGAGACACGATGGTGAGACATTATGAGACATGGTGGTGAGACATTATGAGACATGATGTTGAGACATTATGAGACATGATGTTTTGACATTATGAGACATGATGATGAGACATTATGAGACACGATGGTGATGTGTTCATTTGGCCTCATAAAAGCTTGCTGCAGTGTGTTGTGATAAATGTCTTGCATTTATTTTGGCCTTTTGTCTCTGTTTATTTTTTAAGTGTGTGTAATGTGTTTAGTGTGTGTGTGTAGTGTGTGTGTTAGTTAAATCATAAAGGTGTCATCCTAGAATCACCCTTTACGATCCTAATGTGTTTGTTTCTCTCTGCAGATTAATAAACAAACTAATTACAATCACTACCAGAGAAAGCTCTTAATGACCAACTGAATTATGGTTAAATGCCTTGACAGCCATCGCCAATATATGATCATTTGGCTTGCCAGATTTTCGCAGGCCTAAACGTGACGTCACTTCACGTGCATGACAAACAAGTTGATCGTAGAGGGACGCCACAAGAGCCGGAACACCGTCTAGAGGCCGGAGGGAGCCGTTCTCCGCTGTCAGGTCAGTTTCTCTCTTCTCCGGTGTTCTACCGGCCTTCTCTCCGTTACCTGCCTCCGGGGGCTCGGTGTCGGTGGACGGATGGGTTCGTTTCAGGCCAGGTGGATGTGCTGAGCTCGGTTACGGTCTCTTTCTCGGTTGTTCGCGCTTCCCATGAGTCTGAACTTAGGAGACATGTCCGTGTCAGGACTCAGATCTGCGTGTCCAGGTTCGGTTGTCTTTCGGTGTTTACGGTCGGTAAATGTGGGAACGTAGACAGGTCTGCATTCCTGCGCACGCGCCCCTAGCGCTGGTGATAATTAGTTGTTAGTGGTTGATAGTTGATAGAAGGTTATTGTGGACGTGGTGTCCAAAACAACATCGCAAACCTACAAACTACAACACTAAAAAACTACACCATTAAAAAACTACAAACTACAACGTCCACTTCCTGAGGTGCCCAGTAGTTCTAAAGGTAAAAGAAAAACAAATGTTCTTTTGCTTAAAATCTTTGAAAATGCTTAAATTGTATTAGTCTTTCAAAGTTTTTTCAAAGTGCTTGAAATTTAATAAAGTACCTCAGATGAAAGGTCCATTTAAACTCAGCTAGTGATCTGAATTATTGACATGAGACTGTTGAGTTTGTTTCAACCCATCACATGTTACATGTGCTTCATTTTGCACTGGCTTTAGATGCTACTCTGGTGTCAGCCCTAAATCAGTGCATCTGTGCCTGAAATTAGATGTAATTTAAAAACATTTAGCTTCTTTGAGACAAGGGAGTGAAACAAGTGTTGAGTATATATGTGCTGTGTAAATCATCAGCATAGGGTGCTGGAAAATCATGAGAACTCACCTTGTAGGGTTCCACCATCCTGAGGCAGTCCTGGATTAGCGGGTAAGGATGGTTATCCACTGATCAGAAGGTCAGCGGGTCAATCCCTGGTTCCAGACCATGTGTTAAAGTATTCTGGGCAAAATACTGAACCCTCCGGTTCCCCTGGGCACCGTCCAGAACGTCAACTCAACTCATAAAAGAATAAATAAAGGATATAATTATTAGTTGTATTATTGTTATCTTTATTATGATGAATTTGATTTGTGCAAAAGTGTATCACCCTCGAATTACGCTCTATGGTAAATTTGTATAGAGCTTTACCAAATCAGAGACTCCAGAGCACTTCACACTGAGTCATTCACCTTCTCACACACACATTCACACGCCAATGGCAGTGAAGTGAAGCTGCCGTATAGCAGGCACCACCTGACCCTCCTACCACCACCAGCAGGTGGGTGGGTGACGTGTCCTGCCGACAACCCTCCAGATGACCACTCTATCTACAGAGCTGCTTCCCCCTCTAAAGGCTACAGCAGGTCAATTTTATCACACAGGATCAAAGTTGGGATTCTGATGCACAAGATTGTTGATACACAGACCTGTTCAGCTTTCAGGACCATCAGACTACATTTACTAATCTTGTTTGTAGTCTATAGGTCCAAAGCCAGCCCACCACCTCCTATTGGATCTCCTTCTGTTGATTTGACAACAAAGAAGTCTCCTCTGCTCCTCCTTTGCCCGTGGACCTGTCCGATGAGAAGTCCTGAACCTTGGAACCCAGCAGGAAGCCCCCTCTTCTCCCTGCCATGGCCTGCAGGAGTAATCTCAGAAGCTTTTACCTAGCTTACAAAGAATGATTTCCTTTTCTTCATTTCACCTAGGAGCCTTGATTGTTTCCTTAGCGCTCGATAAAGGATTCAAATCTGAGCTCTTATGGTAGATCAACTCTCTGCCAATGGGACCAACAGTTATTTCAAGTTTTTTTTAAAATTTCAGTTGAATACCGTATTTGCCCGCATATAAGACGAGGTTTTTTTCATTGAAAATAATTTGAAAAAGGGGGGGTCGTCTTATTATCGCGCTCTAGTTTTTCCGGCGGAGGGCGCAGGCTTTTTGGTCAAAGCGGCAGGAAGCAGCTCAGACCGCAAGCGGTTCCAGAGGTCCGGGCCTGGCCTAGTTCAAAGTTACAGGTTTACTAGTACTGAGGATTAAAATGTCCAGAACATTTCCAGACCCAGCAGGTGCTTTCAGCAGCAGACTGTACAGGTGAGGGCTCGCGTCGTTCGCTCGATTCACACACACATTCTCCCTCAGAACCTCATCCGTCTCACCGTTCTTTATATGCACCCGACACACACACCTACACACACACACTCCCTCACACATGCAGCGGGTTTGTGTGTGTGTGCGCGCGATCAGCGCAACTGCGGGTTTGTGTGTGTGTGTGCACACGCGATCATGGCGCAGCAGCCGGTTTGTGTGTCTGTTCGTTCATGGCGCAGCAGCATGTGTGTGTAAACAAGCTTCCCCTACATGAAAACTCCATCTCAGCTCCACAACTGGATGTGAAGTTCATCAGTGTCTGATGATCGCGAAGTTGCACAATCTGACCGTGAAAGCTCCTGTCAGCAAAGGTGCGTTCGGGCAGAGAGATCAGTACAGTGGACTGGTGGACTAGTTGTGTGCACCACTGTTAATAAGCAAATATTAAAGCAGTCTGTCATTATTAGTAGCATTAGTTAAATTATTTTCTCAAAATTTAAATAAAAATTGTTTCTTCAAAAAGTGAATTTAGTATTTTTTTCTGAAGATTAGTCTTGAAAAGGGGGGGGGGGGTCGTCTTATAATCAGGGTCGTCCTATATTTGGGCAAATACGGTAATTATTTCTTAGTTTAACAAAACTTCAGCTATGATCCAGCTTTAGAAGCAGCAAACAGAATATCTAAATGCTGAGTGTTCTTTTTATCTTTGGAATATGCCTGGTAGTCATGAAGTTCTCCTTTTTGAACTTCCTCCTGTAGAAACAGCTGAGTAATGGACTCCCGTTTGGTTTAGTGTGAAGTGTTTCATTCAAGTGATGAGGCAACAGTTTTTTTTAACTGTCAGCTAAATGTCTCCTATTAAAGTGAAGCTGTTGTAACTAAATAGGAGATACAAATGGACCAGCTGGATGATTCTGAGCTGATGCAGCAGCCAAATTAAATGAAGCAACGGAAACACTGAAGGTCAGAAATGTTTCTCTGTTTACTATCTCCACCTGCTTCAGCTGGATCTGGGTCATGGGGGAGGAGTCAATGGCTGAGAGGCGGGGCTACCTGCAGACAGGTCACCAGGCTGTTACAAGGCCACATAGAAACCAACCTCACACACCAAATGTAGAACTGTCTTTTAATCCAACATTCATGGTTAATTACATGAAATTTTGTGGTTAATTACATGGAGTTTTGTGATTATTTACCGTGTAAATATCAACAGCAGCAGCTAAATGTAGCTCTTTGTTTGGGAGTCGAGTCTAACAGGAAGTTCTTCATATTCCTGCTGAGGTGACCTGTGATGTAAAACTGTCGGTGGTTTCTAAAATCACTACACATGATCAGCTGGGAGATTTCTGATGTTAGCTGATATAAGATGACAGCATCACTGTGTGGTCTTCTCTCAGACTAACTGCAGGACATTAGGTCTGATTTTCTGATCAGACTGTTTAGGAGGGGACTGAGGTATGAATTATTTGTAACTTTTAAACAAAAACACTTCAGAACAGCTGAAATCTCCCTTTAAGTCTGACGGGAAACACTAGAGTTCTCGGAGCACAAACTATTGATGATAAACTTCCTCCTTTCAGACAATGATGAAATCCTGTTCAGTAGGTTACAACCCTGTTGGAATGATTTAATCATGTTGTTTGTTCAGTGTTTAAGTCACTGAGTATCTTTGAAGATGCATGTAAATAAACAAACAGTATTGGTTTTTTAAAAAATGCCCTTTGCAGCACAACGTGTTGTACTTATGAAACGTGTTTGTCATGTGACTGACGCTGTATGTTCTTCTAGATGGGGTATGAGAGTTGAAAGGCTGTAGCTGAGGTCTGGGGCCATCATGGAGGACGACAGCAGGCCGCTGCTGAGCTCAGAGTACACCGGAGAGACTTACTCTCACAGAGGATCCACCGACTCGCTGGACTGCAAAGTCAAAAGGTAGAAACCTGTGAAACACCGCATGACTTTTTTGATTAAGAGTTCTTTTAAATACCAGAAAATTAGCTGCCAATTTTTCGCTGATCTGAAACGGTATCTCTCGTAATCTGACTAGTTATGAGTTCTGCTCTGTTCAGAGACTCTGCCCAAATTGTCACTGGTTAGTGTAGCTAAATAACCGATAGCTCGCCACTTCAGAACGACCCAAACATTCTTCTAGTGGGGTTGGTCTCTGGATCTGTCTAGACCCCCCCATTGGGGCCAGACCTCTTCCTCTCCCCTGGACAGCCCTTCAGTTGGTCTCTGCCAGATAAGCTGTCCAACAGTTCATCAGTGTTTTTGTAGACAGCTGTGTTTTTGTTGACCGTACAGTTTAATGATTGTGCTTTCTAGAGGCTTGGCTTTCTGGAATCCACTTAGTATTGAAACGCTAAGATGTTTGAGTGCGCTCTGAGTTTGGCACCACCCCGGTATCACTCCCAGTTTGTGTGAATTTTAATCCAGTTAGGTATTTCACAGTGACCAACAAGTTTCTAGCACATCAAACATTACAAGCACTCCCTTTTTCCATTCACATCCATCCTGGTTTTATGAGGAGAGTTTGTGCATGCAGAAGGCTAGGCTGGTTTATGAGGACTGACCCTGAGGACTGCTCTTACTGTAAAAAGGTTGGACAGTTGGTGTCACGCTGCAGTCACAAACACTTTCTGCTGAATGCTCAAAAGGCTGTAAAGATGGCAAAGAACTTGAGCTGAACTCTGACCTCTTCCTTCCATAAACATCAGTGACAGTTTTTTCTCCCCTCATTAAACTTTAGATATCTAGTAAATTGGGGTGAACTCACCAGTCACCATATAGTTGGGTTGTGTTGGACCTGCTCTACACCTTCACCCCCGCCCTTCAGTTTAAGTTATGAAAATAAAGTTTCAAGTACTCCTCCACAAAATGGGATACCCCTTCAGAAGATCTTTATGCCATCAGTTGTCTTGGAAAAGCCTTTTTGTAGAGGTGTGACGTTCATATGCCCATTGTATACTCCAGGTAAAATAAGTATTGTGCAGACTTTCAGAGTAAATCTATTTCTAAAGGTGCTATTGGCATGAAATTCTCTCCAGATGTTGGTAACAACCTATCCAATCCACACATGCAAATAAATCAAACCATCCATGTCCAGACACTAAGTTATATGTAATAAAGTAGAACGTTTTGGAAACAGGGTTGAACTCATGAAAGAAGGAAGGTGCAAAAAGGCCTGGAAAGTCCCGACACCAGCTGGAGTCTGATGGTGATTAGAAATTAATCCTGCCACTTCGTGCAGATCAACATCAGTTGCTTTAGTCCCACTGATGGTCTAGAAAAAGGGTCTCACTACCAAGGTGTCACACAAGAAACATCTCATGATGGTTGAAACCAAAGAGCTTCTCAAGACCTTCACAACCTGATTGTTGCTAACATCCTGATGGTTACAGACAAACTTCTAAACTACTGAAGGTTTCACTGAGCTGTTGGGGCCAGACCAGGTACTCCATGCAAAATTTCAGACAGAGGCGTTGTCCAAGAGCTAAGGACCTCTAGTGGAGAGCTTCAGGAGCCTGGAGTCAGTAGAAATGGGTCCAAAGTAAACAAGAAGTAATGAAGTCAACCTCCATGTCCTGTAGCAGCTCCACCACCAAGACTCCATGATGGAGAAACATCAGGTTGAAGCGTTTAAAGTTTGATGACCATCATTTAGACCAGTGTTTTTCAACCTTTTTTGGGCCAAGGCACACTTTTTCATTGAAAAAAAAATCACAAGGCACACCCAGGGGGGGAGTTGCAGTCGTCAGAACTGTCTGAGCTCATTGATGGTTGATGATGATAATAATAATAATAATAATAATAATAATTTATCCTTTATTGATCCCCTTGGGGAAATTCATCTCTGCATTTGACCCATCCTCATTGTTCGGGGAGCAGTATAAAAGCAGCATAAAGTTATCAGATGAATTTGGTCCAATCAAACATTTTTAACACTAAAACAAATTAATCTGTCAGGACTGCAGCTGTTTTCTAAGGCTCACCCAGTTTTAATAGTTTTACTGTAGAAGCCTTCTCATCACCTGACAGTAAAGGATTAGATTTAGTTTACAGGTCACCTGATTAAAGCACCAACTCTCTTTTTTACCACATCAAATAATTTCAAAGTGATTTTTTTCACCTGTCAAAAAGTGAGTTTATCTGTAATGGATTAAATTTGCCTTATTTCATTCTCCATGTTACATCATGCAGGACTCTGTCATCGTGTTTTTGGTAGTAAAACTTTTGGGTGTATTTAGTAATAAAGGACAACCTGATAAAGTCACTGACAGATCACTGTGTTTTAGTGTTGATATTGTTTGATTTGTTAAATTTTAAGTCATCAGTTATGCTGAGAAACACAGCTGTGACGCGCGCTCTCATTCTGACGACATGCGCGAGCACGGCGGCTCCTCACCGGTCTGACAGGTGATCAGATAACGGGACCTTCAGTCAAAGAGAGGAGACACTGGAGAAAAAAACTAGTGAGCCTCTCAGACCGTTAAAAAACCAGTGATGCTGAGGGGGTTTACTCCGACTTTTTTTTTTCTTTTTTGCCAAATGTGTGTCACGCAGGAACAAAGCGACATGATGACGACCCAACCCAGTGTCCGTGGGCCGCTGATCTGGTTTTATGGACCGGTCAGATCCAAGTATGAATTTAAAAATGTCGGGACTGTTACTGCTCTACCAGGTAACAGAGCCAGTCCAGGACTGGTTCTCCTGACCGGTGGCAGAGGGTCCACGACCGCTTGTCTCCCCCTCCTCCTTGCCGAACCAAGTCGAACCACAGACCAGGTTCAGGTTGGGGGAGGGGGCGTGCCAGTGCCGAGCGGGCCGCGGTAGCATCTCACAGCGCGCCGCGCGTCTCCTCCTCCTCCTCGCCGCCGAACCACAGACTTGATGTGGTCCAGTTCGGACCTCAGTGAAGCTGGCCCCCCCACCCACTTTTAAAAATTTGGCAAATAGGTGGAGTGGTTAGTGCTTCGTTTGGAGGTCCAGTTCGGGGGAGGAGGTGTACAGGTGCCGAGCGGGCCGCGGCGTCTCACAGCGCGCCGCGCGTCTCCCCAAAGCGCACAGCCTGGACCAGGTCCAAGGATTTGCTGCATGGTCTGACTCCAAACAGAACCGGAGTCTGCCATTTGGTGATGGCTGGCACAAACGCGCGATAATGGAATATTATTAGCAGATAATTAATTAGTTTTCAAAAAATATTTTTTAAACCAACAGGTGAATTTGAACAATTTCCCACGGCACACCTGACGATCTCTCACGGCACACTAATGTGCCGCGGAACAGCGGTTGAAAAACACTGATTTAGACCAACCTGAGAATTATTGGGAGGATCTAGTCTGGTCCCATTAGACCAGAACTGAACTCTATGGATGACTTGATACACACCATGTTAGGAGGTCAAAGGTCACTGCAGATCAGACCATCAGTGAAGCCTGGAGGTGGAGCATCATGGTGTGGGTCTGTTTCTCAGCATACGGCTCTGGAACACTTCATTAATGGAAGGAAAGATGAATGGAAACATTCTGGACCAAAACCTGCTGCCTCTACCAGGATGATGAAGATGAAACCAGGACAATGGTCCCAAACAGCCAAGAAAAGCTCTACTGGAATAAGTTCTAATTATTTCTGGTATTTAATCCGTCCGTTTTTCATCACTACTTCCTGTAGGTCCTCATTCTGTGCAGGTTTACCTACCGTAAGCTGCTGGGGTATTCCACCTGTTAACATCATCCTGATGAAAGAAAGAAATACAAAAAGAGCTAATTAAAACGATAAGACCAGCAGATTAATTTAGTCCTAAAATATAAACACTTGTGGATAGTGAGATGCAGCCTGAGAGTATCCTTCATGATGTTGAGTCGGGGGTGATACACACTTGTTGGTCTTCATTTAAGTCTCAGCTGGCTAACATCTCATTTGACCCAGTATCTTCACTGGTGTGTAATTCTGGGAAATGCAGTCTGTATACATAGGTTTATTCTTTGTTCTGTTTGATGTTTTCTCGTGAGGAGTTCCTCTTGTAACCTCTGCTTCATGGTGTCTGGTGTTGGACTGTTGTGCATTTTTCCGACTTGACATTGGTGTTTTTGCGTTTTCTAACAGTAGATTTTCTGTTCTTTGAGGGTATCTTTTGTTCTGGTGTTAAGTCTAGAACAGTGGTTCCCAAAGTTGGGGTCAGGACCCCACTGTGGGTCCTGAAACAACAAGTTGGGGTCCTGAGATGTCTTCTTCTCCAGAACTGAAAGTGAAATTAAAATCCTTGTTAATACCATATGTTTGCCCTAATTGTTACAAACAGTTGATTAAACCTGGTATAATAGCTGTAGATGTTTGTGTTGTTATTATGTCTTTAATTAGTTTGTCAGTGTTTGTATCATTTTACCAGTGATGGTTGGGTCACAAGTCTCTGCCACTGTTTTTGGGGTGAGAAATCAAAATGTTTGGGAACCACTAATCTAGAGCAGTAAGGCTCTATCTGATTAGCAAATTACTGTATATATTGGCATGCAGTGAGTGAATGCATAGCATGTACTTTGGCATGTAAATATACAATTTGTCTTTGTCACATTTTCAAACAGTTGCATGACAGATTTCTATATTATTGTGCAGCTCTAAAACAGATGATGTTCACCAGGAGTTATTGTATTTTTAAAAAGCATTTACTCAGTTCCAGAATTTCTCAAAGTAATTTACAATCCAGTATTTGTTTCATGTTGCTTCTTCTGCACCAACAACTCAATCATGTTTCATTCATCAGACTTCACACTCCTCTGTGTTCTAGAACAGAGGGGTTCCCAAACTTTTATTGTAGTTGAGGCCAAAGGTCGGAACAACCAGTCATGAGTGAATCCCTTAGCATTCCATTACCTCACAGATAAAAACAACAGGAAAGGGGCTGTTGCTCTACTTTTATACAGTGAAGTGATCTGTAGTTTGTACTTTAATTAATTTAATTACTTTACCTGCCTCAACTAATAAATTGTCCTTGTTTTCACAAGAAGTGAGCTGGTTACAAGAAGTGTTATTGTCCGTTGTGGGCTGTGTGGTGGTAGGTTTACAGTAGTTCCTTGTGTTTAGTGTTTTTAGTTCAGTGTTTATTATCTGGCTCCTGGTTTCTTCTCTGCTCCTGTTTACCTGCCTCATACCTGTAGTCCCTCACCTGCACTCATTCAGTAATCGATCCATTCTGTATATCCAACTCTGGCTGCAACTATGACATAGTTTAGTCAAAACTCTGTTTGGTCTGCCTGAGAACAAGAGTTTGTCCTTTAATGATCCAAAACTTTCTGCATTTCTTGTGTAAACATTTCTTCACACCACTGATTCAGTCTGACGATAGGTGAGTCTAAAACGTATAAACGTTGGTAATACTCAGAAATACTTTTTTAATCTGTAGAAATCTGAACATGTAGAGCTCAGCGGTCTGAGGCTCCATCTCAACTTTTATTCCTCTCTTTCTTAAACGGAGAACTCTGGTCTGACTGTAAATCAAAGTTTGTGTAGATGTGACTTATGCAACTTTCAGACCCTGTTTTGTGTGCAAGCAGCTTTATAAATGAGGCCTGGAATTCTGGAATGCTTGAAACATCTCACCACAGCGACATCAGGTGGCCAAATGAATGTGTTGCATGCAGGGCATATGCAGGTATATCTTTTCTTCAGCACTCTGATCCCCGACAGCTGACCTGGGACGAGTTATACTTGTATCCATTTCAAAGTATTTCTGAAATCCCAAACCACCTTCATGACAGGATACTCTGATATGAGACAAGACTTCATGGAAAAACTTCAGACTGGATGAGCGTTTACATGTTTTACTTCTTTCAGGTGGTAAATCATCTGCTAATCATTCAATGACACAATAAATCACACAGATAAATAACATGTTTATGTATCTAGCAGATGCTTTTATCCAAAATGACTTACAAATATAGATGTGTTTTTATTTATTATTTCATTATGAAAGCAATCGAATGAGATCCCTCTGTATTCAATATCAAGAATGGGTGACAAATTGGTGTCTAATTTCAGGTATTTAAAACAACTCTTGCTCTAAAACGTCACACCGATGTGTTAGAGCTCTATATTACCCGTTTTAAACCTCGTACTGCACTACAGTATGTTCTGCTGCAGCAGCATAAACACCATAAACTAAGAGTGATGGTAATGTTGGTGATCATTAAATGCTGGAGATGATGTGATGTTTGTTCTTCTTTGTAGGCCTTTTCATGTGGAGCGGAGGAACATTGTAGATCATGATCCTCAGGAGAAAATCTCTGCCGAGGCCGCCATCCTCAACAGCAGAGTTCATTACTACGGCAGGCTGACGGCCTCCTCTGATGGGGTGTTGGTGAGTCATTTAGTATAACCAGAACCTTAAAGGGCTCATGGTTTATCCTTAAAGGGACGTTCTATCAGTTATAGATCTAAACTAAGGGCCACACCTACCAGTGACATCACTCAAAGTGGGAACAGGAAGTAGTCCTATAACTGAAGCAATAGGGTTTTAAAAACACTCTGATGATAAAATGTATCCTAATGTTTTAAAACACTATAACCAGGAGTGCACACAACTGGTGCACCAGCACAGTATGAATCATAAATGTGCACCAGTCCCTCCTGCCACAACACTTTGTGCACCAGTGTTTTACTTCGCGGTATCAATTGTGCAGCCTGTGATCACACTGACCAGATGCAGCATGAGCTGAGTGGCTCTTAATTTTCACTTCCCGTTGTGGGGCGCTGCTAAGGAGCGCTCGCTGACAAACACACACTGCAGTGCTTGAACCACCAGCAGCACACACACACACACCTTACGACGGCGTGTGCACCAGACATGAGCGCCAGGTACACCCTAGAGCAGGGGTGTCAAACTCATTTTCACCGAGGGCCACATCAGCATAATGGCTGGCCTCAAAGGGCCAGATAACTTAAAAATGTAACCAAATTAAATGTAAAATAAATATAACAACTCCTTAACGTTGCATAACTCTGAATTTATTACTTATACAAGACTACAAATGTACAAATATACAACATTACAAATGCATGAAAAATAGGTTTGCTTGTTGCTCTGTTATAACATAAATCCTGTTGATTTGTCAGGTTATGAAACCCACTGAACTCCATCAATCAAGGATCAAACTATTCAAGTGAATTAAAAATACATCAAAGTTATAATAACTTTGATCAAAACATTTGTTATAGTTAAAAGGGACGGGCGCCAAAGTCGCAATATTGCGACAAGAGTCATTGCTGAGTTTAGCGAGCTGCAGCTGCTGACGTGAGCCCTTTTTTAGTTTCTACTTTACATCAGAAGTTCGTGGACACCTGTAACTTCATACTGAGCAACATTTCTGAGTGTGTTTATATTGAAACTTTTGGAGAAAATGGAGTTTAAAAAACTCCTCCTGTCGGAGCAGACAGGAGGGGAGTGGTTACAGCAGCCGCGCCGCTCCGAGCGACTTTCAGAGCGCGGAGGGAGAAAACTTACTATGAGAAGTCTGTTCACTGTTTACCAAGCAGGTAATGGCTGACTGATCAGACTCTGAAGAGGAAAATCCAGCCTCTGATGAAGATGATCAGTCGTCCAGGGAGAATGCAGCTGTGTCTGCTGGCAGCTCGACCCGGTTCGCCATGACGGCCCAAAAGCAGCTCGTAGGTCCGGTTCGGTTCAGCTCTTGAAGCCGTGTTAATGCTATTACATTAGCAGTGTGGAAAACACTGCCCTGTAGTGGCGGTAAGCCGTCACGTCGTGGGTAACACAATTGACATGCATTGTGGGAAATGTAGTTTTTGATCAAAATACTCTTTTTACCTATTTATTTTTGAATACTTAGACCTTTTAAGCTCTCGCGGGCCACATTAAATGACGTGGCAGGCCACATTTGGCCCACGGGCCTTGTGTTTGACACATATGCCCTAGAGTATCTGGTTGTGTGATGTCACCAGTGGGTGTTGGCCTGACTGTAGATGAATAACTGATCGCCACTAGAACGACCCACACGTCTATGTGATTAGAACAAACATCCATCATTAGTCATGTCTAAAGACAGCATCCTTCTTTATGAATAAATAAAATGATGTAGTCATTTTGTTTTTGTCACCATGCATTTTAACTGGCTGCCTCTCCAGAGTCCTCCAAATCATGTGATCCCTCGGCCAGAGGAGCTCTACATCTATAGTCCAATTGGGACGTTCAAGGCGTCTGAAGGCGACTCTGCCTCTAAAAACCACAGCATCATTACTATGTAAGACCTACTGGTGACTTGATATTTATTCAGTGTTTGAGAGTTTTATTTACATAGTGTTTTTTTTTTTTTT
>SSNR01000135.1:1187075-1204265 GCA_006937965.1 Callopanchax toddi
TTTAAAAAAAAAAAAAAAAAAAAAAAAAAAAAGCTTTTAGGGGCAAATTTTCTTGTACTATTAAAATGCAATTACTTACAATTAATTACAAAGCCTTTAATTAATTCGATAAATTTTTTTAATCGAGTCCCACCACTAGTTATAATATAGTATAGCTATAAATCTATTATGGCAATAAAAAAAAAAGAAAAATTAATTAAATGGTTCTCTTGTCTAAAAACCAGAAGCAGCTATTGGACAATCCAGCTGTCGGTCTCACCAAACTGCTGCACTTCCTTGGATCCCCGATTTATGCGCACTGGCACATTTTTGAAGCAGAACACCCCGGAAGTGAGAGAAGGACAGAAACAGCCGGCTGTTAGCGCTTCAATTTTAGGGAAAATACCAGTCTCAAAAAGAAGAACACCTTTTCAGCTAGTAGTAAACAAAAAACATTTGGACATAGAAAGAGGAAAAATCTGGGAGAACGTTAGGATGGCGTTTCACCAGCTGGTACTTTGCTCTCTCTTGTTAATGTGGCAATGTGCAGTCCCATGCCCGGAGGAGGAGGGATTATACCCGACGGGAGGGCTGAGAGTTCTGGGTCTGTTGGTGTAAAATAGCTAGCTATACCTAGCTTGTTTTCAGGTTACAGAATACAGCTTTAACAGGATAAGTAGCAGGCTGGTTAACAGACAGTTTATAGATGCATATGATGACTCTGTGATGACAATCGCCAGAATCATTATAGAGATCACAGTCATAGGTATCACAGTCATTACAGAGTCAGCCCACCACCACTGTTTAAAAACATCCTAGAAGACTGCATTGACTCCGTGATGACTGCTTACTATGGTGATTCTGTGATGACTTTTTGCCTGTTTAAATCTAGATTGTTTAGATTAAAACAAGGACTATTTGCTCAGTTGTCACCCATGTATAGAGACAGCTGTGGCTCATCTTTATTTATTTATTTTTATTTAATAGGGACTGATACAAGAACATAGACAAACTGTAAAAACTGTAGCCCCATGTTTGTAACAAGATGCTTTTAGCCATAGCTAATTTGCAGCATTTGTCCCTAGATGGGCTTTTAAAAACAGATAAAAGAAACAAAGATGAAGTTTAAAACATTAGATTAAGAAATTCACAATAAACTGTTTAAATGGTTTGACTATCAGTTTGACACAGACACAATAATCACAGCAATGAGAAGGAACGTTCAACGATTAGATATACAAGCAGTGCTGCTGCTGAGACAACCAGGATTTAGTTTGCTTTTTAAAAATGTTATAATTGGTGAGAGACTTCAGGTTGATGTGAAGGGGATTCCATAGCCCAGCACCTTTCACTGAGAGTGCAGTTTGAGCAGCAGTAGTTTTACGATACGGCACCTTACAGTTTCCACCAGAGGCTGCTCTGGTGCAACTCTTCAGCTTCTCCACACAGACACACAGGGGCTTTGGTGCCAGTTCATTTAAACACATAAAATCATTTTTAAATAACAAAATTTCTAAAAGTTAAGAGGTTGTATTTGGATAGAATATTGCAATGATGGTATCTAATTGGTTGCTTATCTAGAATCTTCAGGGCCCTGTTATAAAGGCTTTCCAGTGGTTTCAGTGTAGTCTGGTTACTCTGACCATATGGTAGCTCCATAGGACAGATGAGAGATGATCATGGAGTTTAAAAATATTTGTGCCCATTTAAACATCAGGCAATTTCTTATGATCTGAAAACAATTCAAGTTTGATCTGACAACTTTACAGGTTTTTGTGATGTGACTTTTAAAATTTAACTGAGTCTAAAATTATTCTGAGGTATTCCTCTTCCTGAACTTGCTCGATTGAGTCCCCGTTTATGGAAATGTTCCAGATGTTTGTGGGGGATTCTTTAATTATTTCTAAACTATTAGTTAATTTCTCACTGACTGCAGCACAATCTTTACCAGACACATGAACGACCGTGTCATCAGCATACATCTGTAAGCTCACCTCAGTGCATATCTCTGGAAGGTTACTGAACAGAATGGGACCTAGGATTGTTCCTTGTGGGATTCCAGTTTCAATATTAAAGGGCCCATGGTCCCATATTTAATCACTTTATATTAAACAGATGTAATCTTTGATGCCTCTAGATTAGTGTTGCACCATTATAACTCAAAATACGCTGTAATTATTTCCTAACGAGCAACTCGGAGATCAGAAGAATGCGCTGCCTTCCGGTTCTGCTGGGTTTCTCCTTATTTGGCAGCCTGACACTTCTGCTGCAGTAGGGGGCAGTGCCGTCGCGTGAAAGAGAAACAAAACTGAAACTAAACACTACACGGTCTATGCGGCATTAGCTCAGTTGGTAGAGTGGCCAGTCTGGCAACCGGAGGGTCGCCGGTTCGATCCCCAGCTCCGGCTGGGTTAGATTGTCGTTGTGTCCTTGGGCAAGACACTTCACCCAACTTGCCTACTGGTGGTGGTCAGAGGGTCCTGGAGGGCGCCGGTGCATGGCAGCCCCCGCCTCTGTCAGAGTGTCCAAGGGCAGCTGAGACTACAACGTAGTTTATCACCACCAGTGTGTGAGTGTGAATGGGTGAGTGACTGTTCGTGTTGTACAGCGCTTTGGGGTGTTCTGCACTGTAGAAAGCGCTCTATAAATACAAGCCATTTACCATTTACCATTTATGGTCAATGGCGGCAGCAGCACTGGCGTTCTCCTCGCTCCAGGTGTCGTGAACGTGCATGTGGGCGGAGAATTAGACCATATAAGCAAGTTCGGATCACTATGACCTCATAGCGGGCTGGAGTGAAAAAAAGGGTTTGAAACCTGGGTCTGAAATCTTGAAGAGCTTCTCACTGGCTGTATAGGAGACAGATGGACGCCATTTTTTGCACTTTCTGGCAGGTTTAAGGTGAGAACTCAACATTGCAACATGATAGATAAGTCAGAAAACATGGAAAACGATGACATGGGCACTTTAAGAAAATTGGATTTACAGTTATTGATAATGACACACTGTTCACACCACTGCAAGTAAAATTGAAACCAAGACACAGAGCTTTGAGAAGTGTAAGAGGAGAGTTTTGAAATTAGTATGTTATAGTTTATCGAATGCTTTTTTGTTTTTTTAGATCTAAAAACACTGCTCCAACAACATTTCCTTTATCCAGTGATAGTTTGATCTGTTCCAGTAATAAGCATGCAGCAGTTTTTGTTGAGTGGTTCTGTCTTAAAAAAAACTGAAGAGGAGGTAACATCTGTTGAGTTTCTAAATATTCTAGGAGCTGCTCTGAAACTATTTTTTCCAGGACTTTTGACATGATCGGTAGAAGGCTAACAGGCCTGTAATTAGCTAAATCCTGCATGTTTCCAGATTTGAAAATGTGTTTCACCAGCGCCTTTTTCCAGCCATCTGGAAACCGCCCTGTTCGGAGGGATACATTAATTATATGAGTGAGGGGGCTCACATTTAAGAATGTAGCATCTAAGTTGTATGTCTTTAGCAGACGAGTCATTTAAGTTATTTAGCTTTTAGGGCGGTAGCCGTAGCCACTTCTTTTATGTCAAACAAGTCATGCTTTGTTGGTGTTGGGGTGTCTGAGACTGTCTTCATGCCTGTAAATTGAAACGTTAATTCTTTAACCGATGTAATGAAATAATCATTGAACATTAAAGCCATCTGATCAGCGGAGGAGATAATTTGACCATCACTTGCAAGTTCATATTCATATTCAGCACTAGCATTAGGATTTATTAGGCTATGCAACTGCTTCCAAATAACTTTTCCACTTCCCTTTGCATCGGAGAGTACATTTATATAATAGTTAGATTTGGAGCTGCGCATTTCCTTTATCTCTTGAGTTAAAGAGCTTTTTATTAATGGAATGATTAATAGGTTAGAATGATGCCACTGAATGAGTTAATAATAAAACTTTAAAACCTGGAAACCTGTTGCTCAGCTCAAACCCCTTTTAAAGATTTAGTAAGCCTGAGTGGTAGCTCAGGGCGGTACTGTAGCACTGTGGTCAGATTACATTTGACCAGGCTAGACTTGATCAGCTCGATTTCAGTTCATTATAAAAGGAAATGAAAAGGATTTAATCTGTTGACCTAACCATTAAGCCTCATTGGTCCTTAACCTGAATGGGAACAAATAGTAAATGATCAGTGATTTACTTTAATTTGATGAGTCTTTCTCTGGCCTGAGTGATGTGTTGACTGCTGTGATGTTCTCTGTCTGTCCAGCCTCCGAGGACACGTCCAGCTGGGAGTTTCCTGATGTTTGTAGATTCTACTTTGGGAAGTGTGGCCAGTGGTCCAGCTTGTTGTTCTCCATGGTGTCCCTTATTGGTGCCATGGTGGTCTACTGGGTGCTCATGTCCAACTTCCTGTACAACACCGGGCAGGGTATCTACAGTAAGTCTTAAAGCATCTAGCTTTGGCTGCTGCTGTGAAGTCTGCTTCAGCCACCGCTGCTGTGTTGTATCTGTGTGGACTCGCTTTCTAACATTTACCGGTAATAGTCAAACGTATTGAGGGTGACTTTAAATGATAACTTTAGGTTTCCTCTGGCTGAGTGTTGTTGATGTTCAGAGTGTTTGTAGAGTTGACAGCGGCTCAGCTAGCATGAGGACTTTGTTGCAGATCTAAGCAGAAAAAAGTCAAATATATTCACTTGTTCATTTTTGAGAAGTGGACATTTTTGTCCTTGATGATGCAAGAGAGTCTTAGTTTTCCACGTTCCATCTGCCCTACCGTAACCATGGAGAGGAAACATTTACCCTGCCTGAAGGGTAAAGACAAAATTAGTAAAAAACACAAATATGTAAAGATAAGCGTGTTGTTATAAAGTCATGTGCATTTTAAATCAAGTAAAGATGATTAGATCAGACAGCTTTTGTATTTTGCGTCCTCCATGATGTTCCATAATCAAAGCTCCTGGAGGGATACAGATTTTTGTAGGTGATTCCTGCCTCTGGCTGCAGCAGACTGAAATGAAAACAGGCTTGAAGCAGGGAATGTTTTAGTGACTGACAGCAGAATGAGACAAGAAGAGCGCTGTATGCAGAGGACGACGTGGAGTAGGAGTGCTGAGTTCTGAACGGTGGCATTGGTTTTAGGACATCTTGCTGTTGCAGTGAGTCTTTGCATGCTGATCTGTAAACATCACAGCAATCAAGCACGGGAAGACCTGTCCATTGAACAACTGTTAGCTTAGCAGATGAAGTGAAGGAGCAATGCATTTTATAATTAAATTTTTGAATATTTGTCGTGATTGTTATGGTTAGGACGGTGTCGTCTAACCACCAGATTCCTGTTGAGACACCTGGACCAGAGCTGTCCCATCAGTGGTGAGGATGTTTGCTCTGTTGGAGGATCTGCAGCCTCTCTTACTAAACCTTTTGGTTTTGGAGATGATAAATCAAACATTCACACTTTGTTATTTGATCATGATTAGTTTCTGGTCCTGTGAGTGTAGCTGCTGAAGATTAGCACCTCTACAAATATCTGCTGAAATGAACCATTCTTTTGGGAATAGGATCTAATCTGTTTCCAGCCAAACCCGACTGTTGTCCTCTACAGGAATCTGTTTATGAAAAAAATACTTTAGGTAAAAATATAAAATACTCAAACTTCTGTTAGTGCTAGAATAATGTTGTGATTCCTAAAAAATAGAAAAAAGTGTTTTGAAAGAAAGCAAAGGTTGAGCGTTGATCAGAGTTTTGGTCAGATCTGTCTGTGGGTTTTTGTGTTTTCTTTAGCTGAGGTTCTGTATGAAATGCAGAGCAGATGGGGTTTGAGAACATGAATAAAAAGACAGAATTGTTTCTGGAAATGGAAAATTATCTGGAATCATGAGACTTCTTGTTGAGCTAATGGCTTCTGTTCCTCCCTACAGATTTTGTGCACAACGTCAGCACGTCTGATTCTGAGTTTGGAACCAACGGCTCAGACAGAGGTAACTCATCTGATCCTCCAGTGAAGGTCTCAGCTTTAACCTATAGTAGGGCTGGGCGATAAATCGAAAATAATCGAATATCGAATTTTATAACACTAATCGATGTCATTTTGCTCATAATCGTATGTAAGAAATTCTAAAAAATGAAAAGAAGTGAGTAGGTTCTGGTGTCCCTGTGAAGCGACTCAACTAGTCCGAACCTTATTACCTAACAACTCAAATGTGACAATATGCACATGATGCAGCTCTCTGTAATATCCACCTGTAGAATAGAACAGATTGTTTCTTAAATACTTTGAGTTTGCAGGAAATTTTAGTCTGTGGAGCAATCATGGTGCTACAGCCCCATCTAGTGGACAACTTTTGTTTTTGAGCATACAGGTATGCTGGTGAAGGTTCTCAGTCAATCTTTCCAGCACTTACCAGTCTGCTTTGAACTTAAAGCGGCTCTCTGGATTATTTTTCTCTGTATGAAAGTTTTCTAAATGTTTTAAATGATATTTCAGGTCTAAACTATGATCTATGGGTTGAGTTCCACAACATCTGTCATTCTGATGAAGACCCTCCTTCCTCCTAGAGACCCCTTTCCATTATTTCTTGCCGCCGACATTTTTTAGCCAATGAAATTCAAATGTCTGCATTCTCTCAACATGCACGCGCATCGACCAAACCTGTACCAGTAGGGGGCGCTGTTGTACAGGACGCTCCGTGTGTTTCTCTGTTTGCGTCTCAGCCTTACGGCTCATTTCTACTAAAACCTACCCATTCTCCAGCTAAAGATGGATTTATTTTTATTTTTAAACCTTTCACCTCACAAAATGGCAAGGCTTGACAGGATTACGCGTTTATTTTGGTCAGAAAGTTCATCCAGGGCCGAGTCAAGTTCAGCTTCAGAGTCCAGCAGCTCGGTGCTAACAGAGCTAATATCAGAAGCAGCAGGGACAGAGAGGGCTCATCAGACCCTCGTAGTGTTGGAATAAGAGTTGTGAACTGTGAGTGATTAAAACCTACACACTGAGCTGTACAGTTCATGCCCGCAACGTATATCCGCTGCGTGCACACGCGCACACGCGACCGGACGCGCATGTCGAGATGTTTTGAGGAGGAGCCTTTGGACGCTAGATTCAAAACCTGCTCTCTTGATAAAATCCTCCAGAATGCGGCTTTAATTCCCAGACAATTCACGCCTCTAATCAAAACACCTCACCAGGACTCCAGTTGAATACAGTGGAGCAAACACCTTCTCAGGAGGCATGAAGGTGTGTCACAGACAGAGGAAGACAAGCACAGTATATAAGAGACTCTCTCTCCTTTACTTCAAACAGAATTGACAAAGCTACTCGGATGAGCAGCGAAACGTTTTCAAAGAACCAAATAAGTCCAGTTGCCTTTATTTAAAACCCTTTTTTGGAGCATACAGGTAGTTATTGTCCATCAATCATTATCGAGGTGAACTCCTCAATAAATGGTGATATTGATTTGAGGTCATATCGCCCAGCCCTAACCTATAGGCTTTAACAACAACACCTGTAGCTCTAGATTTATGTTGGTCCACAGTAAAGTCCACCTGTGTGTTAGACAGAATTATAAACCCTCTCCTGTCAGGTACTGAAGCCCAAAATGCATGAATGGATGAAATGAACTAATGAAAAGAAGTTTGAGACAAATCATTTGAACCTACAATAAAATAACATTAGTTTTTCTGATTCATTCCAACTATGCCTAATTTCTGCACTTTTCTTCTATGTTGAGCAGTAAAATGTTGAGTCACTTGTTTGTTTTTATTTTTCCAGTTATTTGTCCCTACCCAAATACCCACCCAGGAAGCAATGACAGCAGCAGCACGTTTTGCCTGAGGAGCGCTGGAAACACGTCTGACCTGGGACCGTTTGGGCACTACTGGAGTAAAACCAACACCATCCCCCTCTACCTCATCCCTCTGCTGCTTCCACTCCTCTGCTTCCGCTCGGCTTCCTTCTTTGCGAGGTTCACATTCTTTGGTAAGACCAAGCAAAATCATTTTTCAGCATAACTCTGAGGGCATGGCTCAGCCTGTATAGTTTAGAGCTCCTTGTGGTGTTAAAGGAATGTTTGAAGAGTCCCACTGATGCATTAGAAATCTACATTACCCGTTTGTAAACCTCTACTGTTTAGCATGAGACCGTTTCACTCTCTGTTGAAGTAAATTTTATTGCAGCTGTAGTCCAGCATGTCAGAGACCGAGAAAGCACAGACACACAGGTATCATGCTGAAATTATTCGCAATTTATTCCAACCTCCAAATACAATCTCTTAAGAGTGTAATCATAAAACTAGGTTTTAAAAAAAAAAGTTAAATAAAAGCTAGCTAAAATAAAGTCCCAGAATAGAGAACCAGTCCACTGTTGACATCCAGAGAGGGCCATGGGAGCCACCACGCCATCGGTCTACCTTGGCACTGCACAGTTCCACCGGAGTGCTCCTCTGGCATCTGCCGATGTGTTCCCGGTCCTCAGCCACGCTCCGAGACGTCGATCCCCGGACGCGTCTCGTTGCCTAGCAACGTTACCAGCCTGACTGCGCGGGTCCTCTCCTGGTTACAAAGTGCACCTCATCCCTCCCTCCGGTCTCCTCCCGGGACAGCCCTTCTGAGACGTGTGGCTCCACATTCTCTTCAGCGCTCCCTGAGGGACAGACGCGCGCACTGTGCCTCCTCACCGGCCATCCACGCAACTTGTGCATTTCTCACCAGCGCGCGCCCTCCTCGTTCTCTCTGTCCTCTGTTTTTTCTGTCTGTCTCCTCTGCTTGTGGGCACCTTGTTCTCCCATTCCAGCTTCTTTTAAAACAGGTGTCAATGGAGGTCATGCATAACAATGATTTGTGTCATTTAGAGCTTTACGGTTAATTAATGAATTCAAAGCTAGTCTTAGTTTAGATAGACTCTTTTAGTTTAGTATTGGAGTGGGTTCGAGCAGATTTCTAAATCTCTTTTTGTTTTGTTTTTTCCCTTTTTTTTCTTCAACTTGGTACCTGTTCGTAATATTTTATAAAACAGGTGTTTTCTTATTTATAAAGAGCAGAAGGATCAGGCTATAGATCTGTTTTCCCCTTGTTTTGTTTTAATTAAAAAAAAATTTTTTTTATTGCTTATTAATAAACCTAGTGGGACTGATCTAAGATCTGTCCCTTAAGATTAGGAGAAGATACATAAATTTAGGTGGGGGTTATCACTAAGGGTGAGGGGGAAGTATGGTTGTTGTTTAGTTTTGTTGTTATGTGGTTTGTTGGTTAACCTCAGACGGGCCACAGTTGATATGACTGTGATATGTTTCTTTGAATGTCTCAAAAGATAAAGCTTAAGTTTATGTCCTGGAACTGTAGAGGTTTACAGAAGGTCAAGAAGATAAAACAAGTAATGAACAAATTAATGGACTCTGGTGCACAAATTATATTTTACAGGACACACATATGGTAAAAGAAGATCATATAAAAATGCGTAGAAGATGGCAGGGATCGGTTTATGCAGCATCATTTAGTTCACAGGCAAGAGGAGTTATGACATTGATTCATGATTCGATCCCTTTTCGGGTGTTGAATGTAATAGAAGATAAAGGTGGGAGATATCTAATTCTTCAGGGCTCATTGATTGCAGTCAATCTGAATTTAGTAAATATTTATGGACCAAATGTGGACGATACAAATTTTTTCACAAATCTCTTTCTTACCCTAGCCTCTCTCCCTGGGGAGACTGGAACTGTACATTAGATCCAACTATGGACCGATCTACAACAACAGATCAAACACATCATAAAAGCAGGGCCATAATTAAGCATTTTATTGAAGAGCTGAGTTTAATATATATTTGGAGATATTTAAAGTGCCCATGACATCGGTTTCCATGTTTTCTGACTTATCTATCATGTTGCAACGTTGAGTTCTCACCTTAAACCTGCCAGAAAGAGCAAAAAACGGCATCCATCTGTCTCCTAGTACAGCCAGTGAGAAGCTCTTCCAGATTTCAGACCCAGGTTTCAAACAGTTTTTTTCACTCCAGCCCGCTATGAGGTCATAGTGATCCGGACTTGCTTATATGGTAAATTCTCTTCCCACATGCACATTCACGACACCTGGAGCGAGGCAGTGCCTCCGCCATTGCCCATAGACCGTGTAGTGTTTAGTTTCAGTTTCGTTTCTCTTTCACGTGACAACACTGCCCCCTGCTGCAGCAGAAGTGTCAGGCTGCCAAATAAGGAGAAACCCAGCAGAACCGGAAGGCGGCGCTTTCTTCTGATCTCTGAGTTGCTCGTTAGGAAATAATTACAACGTATTTTGAGTTATAATGGTGCAACGCTAATCTAGAGGCATTAAAGATTACACCTGTTTAATATAAAGTGATTTAAATATGGAGTCACAGGCACTTTAAAGCCTGATGATATTATGTATTCATGTTATTCTAGTGTATACAGAACCTTCTCCCGAATTATTTTTTTAGTCTCAGTATCACTGATATCCAAAATAGAGCATTGTTTTTATGATAGTATATTGTTGTCTGATCATGGACCATGTGGCATTATTTACGTGGAAGAGACTCTTGTGAAAGGTCCACCCAGGGCTGGACTGGGACTAAAAATCGGCCCGGGCATTTTGAGCAGAGACCAGCCCACCAGCTGAAAATACACATGCGCACGCACGCACACACACACACACACACACACACATGCACGCACGATAAATTAGGGGAGAGAATAATGATTGAATTTCAAGATATTTTCATGAACTATTTATTCATGACAGGAATAAACAACACAATATATTTCCTCAAACATTGAGACCTTTAAAAGTGAAAAAGACAGAGAAAGTAAGGTAAGAAAAGCTGATCTGGTCTGGTATCTATACAGATGTTGTGTCAAAAACTTTATATAGTACTTACTAAGAAGAACCACTTGAACAATGAACGAAGGATGATGGGATCCTGAAAAATACAACAGAGGAACATAGATGTGCTGAATATTAAAATGTATACATGACAGATTATGAATGACTGGTATCTCACAGATGATAGACTCACCTCATCAATAAACAGTATCAGCAGGTGCAACAAATATTTCTTCAAACACGGTAACCTCTAAAAAGTGAAAAGAGTCAGACAGAACTGTGAGAAAGTCTAATAATGGACATGTTCAGATGATCACAGTACTGGTATCTTTAGTCTATAATAGAGTTTAATCTTGTATTCTAGACTGTACTCACCAAGAAGAAACCACGTCAGGTTTCAGAAAATGAGTGACATCATCCTATAAAAGACAAGGTTATGTTAAGGCTGGAAGAAAACAGCTGTTTGTATTTATATAATACCTCATTCTAATATTTATTCTACTAATTCTGATGAATTCTAATAGAAATATTTTCTGAGCATCAAGTTGGATCAAAACCTTGAGACTCTTTGAACTTAAAGTTGAACCTGATCATATCTGATCCATTCTAAGTGTTTTGATGATTGTATTTGACCTCATCGTTCTACAGAAGGAGCTTCTCAGCCACCCTGTCCATGAGAGTCCAGTCACATCAGGATGTCCTTCAGTGTCCGTCAGCAGAAACATTTCTGAAACACACAATAAGGAATAAAAAAAAATATTAATAACAATATGAAATATGTTCTAAACTGCTGTGTCTGATTAGTCCAGTTTAGGAACAGGAGCTGATTTTTCAGTCTCTTGATAACACGACCTGGAAGCTATTGACAAAAATCCATCATTTTCTATAAAAATATATTAATATAAACTTTTAATTTCCATTAAATGTGTTAAAAACTGTTGTGTCTGATTAGTCCAGTTTAGTAAGACAACTAGTAATCGATCTGTGTCTTTTGGTAACGTGACCTAGAAACTATATTGATTTTATTTAAGGTTTTAAACCGACTGGATATTTGTTGATGGTCCGTGACTCAAACACGGCCCTCCCTCCGGTACCGGTCTACCCACCGGCTTAGTGGCATGCAGGGAGAATCCATCACTGACTGTGGTGAACCAGGAACTGAATTCTGTTAACAATCCAACTTTAAACTAACTTCACCACCGGACCGGTCACCGGTCTACAGCTAAGACCACGATCAGGACTGCGTCATAGAAAAAGAAGAGAAATCCCGTCGCATCACAGATATATAAAATCTGTCTTCCTAACTTCTGACTGCTAGCAAGCACAACAAAAATAAACTAATAAAATAAACTAATGAACCAAACTTGATTAGTATCAGCCCCAAGACTGCAGTTCATCACTTCTTCTTACCTGTTGAAGTTCAGAATCCTCTTGAACCGGCCCAGCCTCCGGCCGCCGGTCTCCTCCTCTTCATCATCATCTTCATCACCTGCCGAACGTACAGGTGTTTCCGGAGCGGAGGAGGATGAGGACGCTCCACCATGGCCCCCGACAAACATTTATCTTCAGATATTTGGAAGCATCTGCTGCTTGTTTAGTTCTAATTTTTCCCGCTCCTCCTCTTCGTTTTATTCCGGTCTCAGTTTTCCCGATCTCATCTCGCTGCATGATTGATTGACAGCTGAGATAGGGGAACTCGGCCCTGGGCTGTGATTGGTCCAGCCCATAATCAATCATGTCTAATGGGTGGATCTACCCGTTTTGTAAACCAATAGGAAAGACTAATACTGTCCCGACTCCCGAGTATCATTTGTTCGAGAGAAAAAAAAAAAAAAAACACCTGGCAGCCGGCCCAAAAGTACCTGCGGCCCAGCGGGCAAATGCCCGCTATGCCCGATGGCCAGTCCACCCCTGGGTCCACCCAGATGGAGTCTAAATCAAAAATGGCTCTTGGATGATAAATTTGTGGAGTATATTGGAAAAGAAATAGATAACTACTTTATAGATAATACAACTCAAACAACAGCAGGAATTAAATGGGAGGCTTTTAAGGCTTTTTTGAGAGGTCATATTATAAGTTATACTTCATCTAAATCTAGGGACTTTCATAAAAAGAGACTGATGTTGGAGGCTAAAATAAAAGCTGCTCAGAAACAGGTATTCAACAAAAGTACTGCTTCTGCAGAAAAAGATCTGCTGCTTTTGAAAGCAGAATATGATAAATTGTCTGCCGATAGAGCAGCTGCAGATGTTATTAGACTTAATCAAACATTTTTTGAAGGAGGAGAGAAGGCCGGGAAATTGTTGGCATAGTAGATTAAACAATTAGAAACTAGGAAAACAATAGACTCTGTTGTTGAGAGTGATGGGGAAACAGTGACTGACTCTGTAAAAATAAATGAAGAATTTAGAGACTTTTATGAGAAGCTATAGGATTCCCAAGTGCAGCACAACCCGGAGGCTCAAAATGAGTTTTTAGATAAATTGGTAATACCAAAAATCTCAGAACATTATGTGGAAATGCTGGATACAGATTTAAAAGAAGAGGAAATTAGTGAAGCTATTGATAATATGAGGACAGGTAAAACTCCAGGTCCTGATGGGCTCCCAATAGACCTCTATAAAAAATTCAAATCTAGACTACTCAAACCCCTTTTTGAAATGTTCTCTGAAGCATTTAATTATGGAATTTTACCAAAATCAGTGACAACAGCAATAATAACATTGCTCCCTAAACCTGGAAAGTCTAGCGATCGTTGCGAGAATATGAGACCGATAAGTCTATTAAATGCTGAGCTAAAAATTTATGTAAAATCTTAGCAACCGTGATGCAAGAAACATTGCCTTATGTTATACACAAAGATCAAAATGGATTTGTTCTTGGCCGCCAGGGGTTCCACAATGTTAGAAGGGTCCTTAATATCATTCAGGGCCTGGAGGACACAACAGATAAGGCTTTTTTATCTCTAGGTGCCCAAAAGGCTTTTGATATGGTGGAATGGTCTTACCTGTTGAAAGTCTTGAAAAGATTTGGATATGGTAATAATTTTTTAAAATGGGTTCAGTTATTATACTTAAATCCAACAGCAGCTGTTATAACAAATAAAAATATTTCAAGACCTATTATAATAAAGAGAGGTTGTAGACAGGGGTGTCCCCTGTCGCCTCTTTTATTTACTTTGGCAATAGAGCCCTTGGCTTAGCTATACGAATACATACGGATATACTTGGGATATCTATCCATCATTCTGAACACAAGGTGGCGCTTTATGCAGATGATATCATTCTGTTTATATCTCAAATTAAGAAATCTATTCCAGCTATATTAGAATTAATAAGGATTTTTAGTGGGATCTCAGGATATACAATTAATAATACAAAGTCATCTGTTTTATTACTCAATGAGAGGGAAAAAGAGGATCCAGCTCCAGAGACTTTATGTTTTAAGGCTGTGGACCATTTTACATATTTAAGTATAAAAATAAGCCCTAAATTAGATTTGATCATCAGGGCCAACTATGAATCCATGATGAATGAGTTGAGAGCATCATTTGACAGGTGGATGTCACTACCCCTCTCTATAATTGGGAGAATAAATGCTATAAAAATGAATATGCTTCCTAAAATGTTATGTGTTTCAGAACATACCACTGCCACCACCAGATAACTTTTTTGCAAAAATTAAAAAGCTATTTATAGGATTTATTTGGAAAGGAGGTAAAGCTCGAATTAGAATGTCATTGTTGAATTTACCATATAATAAAGGAGGATTACAATGTCCAAATATAATATGGTATTATTGGGCAGCACAGTTAAGATCAATACAATTTTATTTTGGAAAGAAATGGAGTCAGAAGGCTTAAATATACCACTACCTCAGTACCTTTACTAGGGCTGGGTAAAAATATCGATTCATCAATGCATTGCAATTATTAATTTCTCAATTCAATATCGATTCATCACATTTTATGAATCGATTCAGCCCACCGGCCAGTAGGGGCGCTGTGGGTAACACTCTAGTGAGAGTGTTCAGCGTTGTAAAAGACGTGGAGGATGCACATTTTGTGCTTCTGTTTACATTTCTTTTTTTAACTTGAATGTATAGCAAGAAAGAAATACTTTCTACTATTACACACACTTTAGAGGTGTTAAAAAAGCACCTGTTTGTTACAGCTGGGGTTTGTATTCAAGACACGTTCTGCTTACGTATTATTGTACTGCTTATTCTGCTAAAAAAAATGACAGGAAACACTGGGGTCAGTTTGTTCTTAAACATTTGTAATACTGCACACATTATAGAAAAATATTCTTAGACAGGGCTGTACAGTGCGACATACATGTCGCAGTGCGATGATAAAAACGGTCTGTGCTATAAACTATTTTTAGACGTAGCGCTCGTGCTATTCCCTCAACACGTAATTGATCATGGCGCACGGCCAAATAAAAGCCACCACACCTTCAGAATTAAGTTTAAAAATGTTAAAACAATGTAAAGCGTGTGGAATATACCGTAGTATTTGCGCACTTGTACGGATTAAAGTTCTCGTCTAGCGACAGAGTTCCGTCTCTTACGCGTTTCAGCCGTTCAAAAAAAAACCTCTTAGCGACGCTAAAAGTCTCCCTGTGGTTTAATCACAGACACGCATTAAACCAGAGGAACTAAACATCTTAATGGGTCACATCGATGTCTGTAAACGGGTCCACGGTCCGAGTCAGGGAGAGAGAAGGCTTCACACTGAAGTCCGTCTGACACGCTGCTGCAGCTCCGCCCCAGGGGCGAATCTAGAGGGGGGCGGGGGCCAGGCAGGGGCAAAGACAGTACAAGGGTGGCAAGATCAAAGACAAAGATCAAATTAAAAAAAGATCAAATCAGATAACTCAACAACCACACATCACTATATGTATACAAACTATAATATCGTCCATGTTTTTTTTCTAAAACTCACACAGGATGCACACTACAGTTAAACACTAATTACACATATTTCTCAGCACACTCACACTTTGAACAAATCTACACTAATTTGAATGAATAAATGTTCTTTTTGAAATTACACTGACACATAAACATGTTTGAAGATATTTTTTCTTATTGTCTTTTCATTATAAGCACTTTGTCAGTGTGTTAAGAATGACAAGTACTCATTTTGACTTTTAGATATTGTAGCTGAATTTTTATGCTGGTGCTACAACTTGTTGTTCTGTGCTACAAAATCTGCAACCTCTGTAGAACCAGTGCTATGAGCTAAAAAAGTTAACGTAGAGCCGTTAGGTACTTAATTACTTGTGTATTTACTTATTATTGAATCGATATCGAAGCGAATAGATCAATATTGAATCGAATCGAAATCGAATCGAATCGAAGCCTGAAGAATCGAAATCGAATCGAATTGTGACATTCCTAACAATACCCAGCCCTAACCTTTACTCAGATCATCTCCCTAAACTAGTGAAGCAAACTAAAAACCCAATTGTGAAAAATATGATCAAAATTTGGATTAGGGTACATAAATATGTTAAAGAACCTTGCAAGTTGTCTTTATATAGCCCAATCTGGGGGCATCAGTTTTTTACTCCAGGAAGAGCAGACCCTGTTTTTCAACAGTGGGCCTCTAAGGGACTGAAGATCATACAAGATTTATTTATGGCTACCTCAACAAAGTTACTATCTTTTGAAGAACTTAAACAACGATACATTATAGAGGGAAAATATTTTTTTAAGTATCTTCAGCTTAGAAGCTTTATCAGGGCCAGTCAGAAGGATATCTTAACTAAACCCCAGAAAACTGCTTTAGAAAATATGGTTTCCAAAAACAGCTTAAATAAAGGTCCAATATCAGAATTATATAACTGGTTACAGACTATTAGCAATGAAAGTTCTGCTTTAAAGCATAGGGCATGGAATGAGGACTTAATGACAAATACAGTGGGGCAAAAAAGTATTTGGTCAGCCACCGATTGTGCAAGTTCTCCCACTTAAAATGATGGCAGAGGTCAGTAATTTTCATCATAGGTACACTTCAACTGTGAGAGACAGAATGTGAAAAAAAAATCCATGAATTCACATGGTAGGATTTTTAAAGAATTTATTTGTAAATTAGGGTGGAAAATAAGTATTTGGTCAATAACAAAAATTCAACTCAATACTTTGTAACATAACCTTTGTTGGCAATAACAGAGGTCAAACGATTACTATAGGTCTTTACCAGGTTTGCACACACAGTAGCTGGTATTTTGGCCCATTCCTCCATGCAGATCTTCTCGAGAGCAGTGATGTTTTGGGGCTGTCGCCGAGCAACACGGACTTTCAACTCCCTCCACAGATTTTCTATGGGGTTGAGGTCTGGAGACTGGCTAGGCCACTCCAGGACTTTCAAATGCTTCTTACGGAGCCACTCCTTTGTTG
>SSNR01000135.1:1204323-1231143 GCA_006937965.1 Callopanchax toddi
CCATTCATTCTTTCCTTAACACGGATCAGTCGTCCTGTCCCCTTAGCAGAAAAACAGCCCCAAAGCATGATGTTTCCCCCCCCATGCTTCACAGTAGGTATGGTGTTCTTGGGATGCAACTCAGTATTCTTCTTCCTCCAAACACGACGAGTTGAGTTTAGACCAAAAAGTTCTACTTTGGTTTCATCTGACCACATGACATTCTCCCAATCCTCTGCTGTATCATCCATGTGCTCTCTGGCAAACTTCAGACGGGCCTGGACCTGCACTGGCTTCAGCAGCGGAACACGTCTGGCACTGCAGGATTTGATTCCCTGCCGTTGTAGTGTGTTACTGATGGTGACCTTTGTTACTTTGGTCCCAGCTCTCTGCAGGTCATTCACCAGGTCCCCCCGTGTGGTTCTGGGATTTTTGCTCACCGTTCTCATGATCATTTTGACCCCACGGGATGAGATCTTGCGTGGAGCCCCAGATCGAGGGAGATTATCAGTGGTCTTGTATGTCTTCCATTTTCTGATAATTGCTCCCACAGTTGATTTTTTCACACCAAGCTGCTTGCCTATTGTAGATTCACTCTTCCCAGTCTGGTGCAGGTCTACAATTCTTTTCCTGGTGTCCTTCGAAAGCTCTTTGGTCTTGGCCATAGTGGAGTTTGGAGTCTGTTTGAGGCTGTGGACAGGTGTCTTTTATACAGATAATGAGTTCAAACAGGTGCCATTAATACAGGTAACGAGTGGAGGACAGAAAAGCTTCTTAAAGAAGACGTTACAGGTCTGTGAGAGCCAGAGATTTTCCTTGTTTGAAGTGAGCAAATACTTATTTTCCACCCTAATTTACAAATAAATTCTTTAAAAATCCTACCATGTGAATTCATGGATTTTTTTTTCACATTCTGTCTCTCACAGTTGAAGTGTACCTATGATGAAAATTACTGACCTCTGCCATCATTTTAAGTGGGAGAACTTGCACAATCGGTGGCTGACCAAATACTTTTTTGCCCCACTTTAGACTCTGGAACCCAAGTTAGGGGTTAGACTCTCTTCTGTGCTGGAGTTGCTCCAGGTGAGGGGCAGAGGACTTGGGTGGGTTTTCTGTTAGCCCCAAGACTCTCAGCCTGTATGTTGGGGTTTACCCCGAGAGGTGAAAGGGTAGCTTAGCTTCCCTGTGTCTCCAGGTCAGGGAACAGGTCCTGACCGTTGATTGTGTTTATGCACCGAATAGCAGTTCAGAGTACCCACCATTTTTGGAGTCCCTGGTACAAGTACTGGATGGTGCTCAAATTGGGGACTCCATAGTCCTGCTGGGGGACTTCAATGCTCACGTGGACCATGACAGCATGGCCTGGGGTGTTATTAAGGGGAACGGCCCACCCAATCTGAACCAGAGTGGTGTTCTGTTATTGGAATTTGTGCAAGTTACAGTTTGGTCATAATGAACACCACGTTTGAACATAAGGGTACCCATCAGTATACCTGGTACCAGGGCAGCCTAGGTTACAGGTCAATGATTGACTTTGTATTTTTATCATCTGACCTAAGACCGTATGTTTTGGACACTCTGATAGAGGAGCAGAGCTAGACCTGGTAGACCCAAACGTATAGTGAGGGTCTGCTGGGAACGTCTGGCAGAAGAACCTGTTAAGATGGTCTTCAACTCCCACCTCCAGCAGATCTTTGACCACGTCCCGAGAGCAGTGGGGGACATTGAGTCTGAATGGGCCTTGTTCCGCTCTGCGATTGTTGAGGCAGCTGTTGCTAGTTGTGGTCGCAAGGTGGCCGGTGCCAGTCAAGGTGGTAACCCCCGTACCCGCTGGTGGACACCAGAGGTTAGGGGAGCATCAAGCTAAATGAGGCCTACAGGGCATGGCTGGTCTGTGGGTCTCCAGAGGCAGCAGACAGGTACTGGAGGGTCATGCAGGGAGCGGCATTGGCAGTTACCAAGGCAAAATCTTGGACGAGCAAAGAGTCTGGGCTCCCCTACTGGTTGATGCAGCTCCTGCAACCAGGACCTGGATCATAAAGTATGAATTATCTAGCAACAACGTGAGTTGTCTCGTTATCAATAAGTCAGGTAGTTAAAACCATCATAAACACTAATTCAGAGGCACTTCCTGTACATATTTACCTGCTACAAACAGGTAAGCGATCAGAACAGACCTTGTTTTAATGTCCCTCAACGTTATCTCTAAAGTTCTGTTTCAGAGTCACTTGTTTGGTGTTTGAATCTGTAGCATTTGTGAAGTAGCTACACTTAATGTCAATAAAATATTATTATCAAACAGAATTTAATCTCATAAATGATGAATCATTAGAATTGTCAGATCATTAATATCAGATTGACTCCCAAAATAGGTTCTTTTGGGTATCAGTGAATCAAACTTATTAGTAATTTGACACAGAGGCAAAATATAGTTTTATATAAAAATGAATTTATTACTATATGTTCCTAACTAATTTACTTACAAAATAAAACAAACAAAACATGAATAAACATTTATCAAAATGATTAAAGATGTTAAAGAAAAGTCTGGTTTAGTTTCTTGAAGTGAAGTTGAGTAATTATAAAAAATAACCTGGCTGAGTTGATTTTAGTAATTACTGATTGTTCAATTATGATAACAATCTGACATCATACTGGCCAAGGATTACTGTACCAGGTCAGCTCCTGAATGGATCCAGGCTGTCTGGAGAAGTCGGTCTCATCGAGTTCAGAGGACATCGTCCTACGACTCGGATGTCGACTTGATGGCCTTGGTGATCAGTATCACTTAGGCTGGATGAGGCTGGTCCGAGGTAGTCGTCATCTGGTAAAGCTGTTGACCTTGGCGTCTCAAAAGATGTCGAGTTTAATTTAGCAGTTCTGATAAACTAGAGCAGGATTCCATGGTTCTTCTTTGGATCAAATTAGAATTTGGTGTTGTTTCAAAGTCCTCTTAAACCAGGGTCTGGAGTCTGGCCTGATTCCAGACGGGAGGTCTTAAGCCTGGGACACACAAAGACAGATGCGTCGCGCACACGCCGTTTTAAAAAAACAAAAACATTATAGTTACTGAGAGTGGCTACATGGAGAGCGCAATGCAAACGCCGGTCCATGCGGAGGTGCTAAAGTTCGGTGCCGGTTCTATCTCAAGCACAGCGGCGTGGTATTTACGGCTTTAATATGGTGATTTTTCAAGAAGCGTTCAGCCTTGAATAGGCTGCATAGCACGTCCTGTGAACCCTGTAGACTGCGGCGATTCTGTGGCGCAACGCATTTGTCTTCTGTGTGTCCCAGGCTTTAGTCTGCATCTTGGCAGAGGATCTGGAGGCAGAGACCCTGGAGGTTGGCAGAAGACTGGAAGAGAGCCCTCTATGTGGAAATCATGTTTTTTATAAGATTTAGGATTAACCAATGATTTGCCAGGAATTGGAAAAGAGGCGTTGCCAAGAAACTCTGTTCTCACTCCCTCTCCAGAAACTAAAGAGATGTATTTTCTTAGAAATCATGGTTTAAACTCATAGTTTAAGCTAAATAAAGGTCATTATTAATATCTTGATATTAATATGAAACATGATTGATAATAACGCATGATTAAGTTATCAATTAGAGACATTTGATATACTTAAGGTTTAAAGTGATGCATTTTAAATATAATTAATTATGATTTAACTGTTCTTTTCTAAGCAATGAATTATGATTAGTTCTTTTCCCTAAAAGTGTATTTAATGTTATTCATTCATCATTAAGTCTGTAAAGAAGAGAAAATGATTTTATTAAAGAGGAGAAAAGTCTTGAGTTTCTTCCAGACGTCAGTAACTTCAGCATGGTAGGAATGTTTAGTTTAGGGCAAATATGGTAAGGATGAGCTTTGCAAGGCTGAAGGAAAAACAAAGCCTTGTTTTGGATATACAAGGACATGTTACTGGAGCAAAGCATGGATGTCTGCACAAGTCTGGTATTAGAGTGACCAGTGGTTTCAGTTGTTGACCTTTGACATCTTGATCACTACAAAGCGTTTGGCCTCAGACTGATCTAGTCTAGGGGTTGTCTCAGCCCTGGGGCTGAATTTAGAGTAAATGAAACCAGCCTTGTCTGGAATTCTCTCCAGTTGTTGCTGCATCACTCCAACATCTTTGTCTCGTCCAGGCACCATATCAGTGTTCTACCTCATCGCATTGGTCACCGTTAAAGCAGTCCGCCTCGGCTTTCACCTGGAGTTCCACTGGCTTGACACAACCCAGTTCTATGTTCCAGGTGAGCTTTCTGCTGATCTTGATGTTACCTGTCCTCTCTTTGCACAGCAGACCAGCTTCTGTGATTCAGTCCTACTAACTTTGTATTTGTAGAAGCATGCATCCTCTGAGAACCCAGTGAAGGTGATAATTTATTCAACACTAGACAGCATGAATATAAATGATAGCACTGACTTTAGAGTTACTACTTCTTCTTTTGACACACATTTTCCTTCTTTAAACTAAAATGTATTTTGATTTGTGTCACGTTTCTTTTTGTCAGGATGTAAAACACAGCGGCCTATGAAACACACTCCAGTCCCTGACCGTGAAGCGTGACCAGGCTGGCCTCACGTTTGTGTTTCATTCTAACAAACCTGTTATTTGTCTTTTGTTTTTCAGAGTTCAGACAGTTTTTTCCAAACTTAACTGGAATTCTAACTCTGGCCTTCTTCATTCACAACTGCATCATCACGCTAATGAAGAGCAATAAAAACCAGGAGAACAATGTGAGCTCCAGAAATCACTTCAGTCTGTTTTCTGACTTCAACAATTAGCCAGAACGTCAGAGGAAAATGTAACCGATGTAGAATATTATATGGTTTGACTGGAGACTTTATGGATGATGATGATTTTCTAGGACACTGAAATTTGGGTTTTCATTATCTGCAGCCACAATCATCAAAATTAACAGCAAATAAGAGTTTTCTATATGTCACTCTATGTGTAAAAAATCTATGAGTTTCACTTTCTGAGATGAGTGACAAAAATATTGACATTTTTCTAATTAAGATGTAAAATCTGCATCAGGTCACAATAGATCAGAATCAGAATCTGCTGTCAACTGTAGCTGAAAGTGATTATAGCCAGGCCTGCACATAACGCACGTCCGCTGGTCCGCAAGAGAACCCGATTTCGTTCATGCGTACAGAACCGACTGCCTGAACGCGCCTTTGCGGGCCAGCACTTCTGCGGTCTCGATGGGAGACCCCTTGATCTGACGAGCTTCACATCCTGTTGCAGCTCAGTAAATGAGTGCTCACATGACCTCTGAAGCTAGTGGACACACACGGCAGGACCTCCAACACACACACTCACAGCATCTCCAATGCACGTGGCACCGCGCCCTTACGCACAGCTCCTTTGACGCGTGCTTTAACACACACAATCACAGTTCATCCAACCCACGCATGCAACTCACATGCCCAGGAGGGGTGCAACGGGTCACAATAGATCCGTGATCTGTACGGATTGCCCTCTATGCGGGACACGATTCACAGATCCAGCAGCGCTCGTGCGTTGCTAAATCCTCCCTGACCCGACAGCTCGCACTCTGAATCTGCTGATAAATAATTCCCCTCTGAGAAATTTGTTCATTTTGTCACCACATATCAAGTTCTCTCTATTAGAATCAGTCATTTATAAGTTGACCAGAACAAAGGATCACTGATTTCTGATCCATTCTCTGCTGCGTGCGGAGCGGCTGATCCTCCATCCCTGTCAGCTGATCTCTTCTCTGATGGAGCAACCAGACTCATCTATTTCTGTCTAAGATAACGTGTTGTTTTGGACTTTTATACAAGCTAATGACCGTTAATATTAACTAGGGGTGGGAATCGAGAACCGGTTCCAACTTAGAACCGGTTCCAGACCAATTCCATCTGAATTGTACACCTCCAACTTTAACAATTCTTAACTTCCCAAAATTTGCTGGTCAGTAATCTTTCCCATGGTGAAATTAGACTTTTCTGTACCTCTCACTGGTCTGACAGAACAATAACCCGGTTTTTGTCGGACAAGCGCAGCGCAAGCAGCGGAGGGGCTTAACGAGGTGAGGTCTCGATGGAACTGCACCCGAACCGCTGCAGCGTTTACAGATGAACTCGCAACAAACGCCAAGCCCCCCACTCTGTTTTACACAAATCACACTCTGCAGTCTCTGAGATGACTCAGGAGGCTGAAGGCTCTGCAGAACTTTGAGTCCAGAAGCAGTACCAGGTAACCTGGGTTTGTCCAATTCTGGATCTCACCTCGTTGCTCTGATGCTGTCGCTGCTGCTGTGGCAAGCCCTTTTAACATTTAATCAACAATTGGACCTCTCTGTAATTCTTGTTTTATGCAGCAATAGCTTAATTTATCCTAGTTCTTGAAAGAAAAAAAATGTAAACACACACACACACTCAAATCACACCATGCTTGCTTGTGGTGCAGAAGACTGAGTAGAACTTTTTTCTTGCCATTAAACAACTACTCAAGAATTGATAAGGGAATTGTTAAGGAATTGGATTGATAAGCAGAATCGAAAATGGCATTGATATTGATATTGATAAAAACCTATCAATTCCCATCCCTAATATTAATAATAATAATACATTTTATTTAAGGCGCCTTTCTAAAAACTCAAGGTCACCGTACATTAGAAACAAGAAATTTCAAAGCATTAAAACAGACACAGAAAAACCTCAATACAGAATAAAAACATCAATCAAGAACTAAAAGCTAAGAGTGATTACAATGAATGGACAGTTTTAAACAGGTGAGTTTTGAGCTTAGCCTTGAAGTGCTGGAGAGAGGTGGTGTTTTTGAGGTCGACCGGTAAGGAATTCCAGAGAGACGGTGCAGATCTGCTGAACGCTCGACTTCCCATGGTGGCAAGTCGAGCAGGGGGAATGTGTAAGTTGACAGAGGCTGAGGATCTGAGCGTACGGGAGGGAGTAGATATTTGTATGAGTTCTGAGAGATAAGAGGGGTTGTGAATGGCCTTGAATGTGAGAAGCAATAGTTTGTAGATGATCCGATACCTTACTGGTAGCCAATGAAGCTGCTGAATAACAGGGGTGATGTGAGAAGAGAAAGGTGTTTTGGTGATGATTCTAGCTGCAGAATTTTGAACCAGTTGAAGTTTATGCAGTTTTCTGTGGCAGACCGAAGAGGAGTGAATTGCAATAATCCAGTCGAGAAGTGACCAGACTATTTACTAAGACGGCAGTGGTGTGATTAGAAAGTGATGGGCGCAAGCGATTAATATTTCTTAAGTGATAGTAGGCTGAGCGGGTAACAGAACCGATATGAGAGTGGTAGGACAAGGTACTGTCTAGAATGACACCAAGGCTTTTGATCTGATCCAGACAGGTGACTGTGGTACTCTCAATAGGCACTGAGAAGGTTCCAGCCTTCCCTACAGAGGATTTAGTGCCCATGAGAAGGACTTTGGTTTTATTGGAGTTCAGTTGAAGAAAGTTAGAAGAAAACCATGACCTAATCTCTGATATACAGTTAACAATGGAGACTGGTGGAAGCAACGAAGACGGACTTGTGGAGACTTATAACTGAGTGTCATCAGCATAACAGTGGAAGCTGATATTAAATTTCTGAAAGATAGAGCCTAGAGGAAGCAGATAGATAATGAATAATAGGGGGCCAAGAACAGAACCTTGAGGAACCCCAGTGGTAACAGCAGTGGGTGTGGAGGTAAATGTTTTTAACTGAATGAATTGAGTCCTGTCTGTGAGATATGATTTAAACCAGCTAAGTGGAGTACCGGAGATTCCTAGTAGTGATAATCTAGTCAGTAGAGTGGAATGGCAGATGGTGTCGAATGCAGCACTGAGATCGAGGAGAATGAGAATGGTGATTAGGCCAGAGTCAGCTGCCATTAAAAGATCATTAGTTATTTTAATCAGTGCTGTGGTTGGGGCGGAAACCTGACTGGAATTTCTCATAGAAGTTAATAGTTGTAAGGTGCTGGTGGAGTTGTGTGGCTACAGTTTTCTCAAGAATTTTTGAAATGAAAGGAAGATTAGAAATTGGCCGGAAGTTGTTCAGGTTACTGGGGTCAGCTCCAGGTTTTTTCAGAATAGGATGAATTATTGCAGTTTTCATTGACTGATGAACAATGCCAGTGGAAAGTGAAGAGTGAATAATGGATACAATAAGAGGAGCCAAGGCTGGAAGGCAGGTTTTAACCAGAGCAGTAGGAATAGGATCTAGTTGGCAGGTGGAGGACTTGGAGTGACTAATAAGATCCATGATTTCTGAACTAGATGGGAGCTTAAACATAGAGAAGGAATGACCCAGGGGGTAGGACTCATCAGGAATACAGGCATCAGTGGTGGAACCCAGGTTTTGATGAGTGGTTTGGATTTTCTCAATAAAGAATGACATTAAAGAATTACAAAATTCATTAGAGATTAGATTCATTAGATTATTATTAACGATGTTCAGTCAGAACACCTCGATCGTCACGCCTCCTCACTTGCTGCAGCTGTCGGCAGTGAGCGGCTCTGTCTGACCCAAGAGATGAATAGAAGTCTTTTCACCATTTAATTTGTTTTTATATGATTAAACATTTTATTTAAACATTGGATTGACATCTTGAGTTAAATCTTGTTTGTATTTAATGAGCATTGAGCAGAAAAATGTTGCACAGTGTTCTACAAAATAAATAGGCATCAAAGTTTTTTGTCTTTTATTTTTATTTCGTCTGATCCGAAAAATTATCCAATCTATGACTCATATCCATGATCCAATCCAATCGGTGAGTTTTTTTGCCCAACATGAATGCAACACACACAAAAAACAGCCAACAGCGACAGCTTATCTTCATCATCACCACCATCAGCATCACCCCCCCCCCAGAGACATGCGTACCAGACAACAGTGCCAAGTAGGGATGGGAATTGATAAGATTTTTACGATTCCGATTCCATTTTCAATTCTGTATAACGATTCAATTCTTTATCGATTCTCTTATCGATTCTCATTTGGAAAAAAAGAGAACAAATGGATCTATTAGCTTAAAGCTGGTTTATATCTTATCTTTGAGTAAGATACAAGTTTAGAAGTAAGATGACCTTATACATCCAACAGTGAGGTCTTAAGAAAACCAGAGCCTAGGGTCACAGGGTGCCCAGAAAAAAGATGTTTCTAAGTATAAAATTATAATAAAATATTATTTTGTAGAAATAACATAACAAAATACAACATAAATTATTCTGTGCAATTCCACAAGAATGTCCAGTAACATTTCAGCTCTCTTTTTAAAAAGGATATGAGCTGAACACACAAAATGACGTCAGCCAGCAACAAATACAATTCAAGTCAAGTTCAATGGAACTGTGCATTGTGCAATTTTGCAACCATCAACTATGGAAAATTAACAATTCTTCTGCAGAAAAATGAGCATATCTGCTTTTTCAGGAATGATGCGTGATCTTTCTGGACTTATTGTGTCTCCTGCTGTGTAGAACACCCTCTCAGACGGGGTGGAGGATGCCTGCACACACAGAAAGCTTTCAGCCAGTGTTGACAACAGGGGTAGAGTGTCTCTCTTGCTCCACCACCATAAGGTGGTGTTATCCTTGCAGGGGATGGAGCCCTGCGGTAGACTGCAACGAGTGCTGCTAGCATCTGAGCCAGCCACACTGTGCCTGTCTCTCTCGTCATCACGGTCATCTAAATGCAATGCACAGTAATAGCAGGTTTTATACATGGGTAAATGATGGTAACATGATAGCAGTGTTAGTTGATTAGTGACCTGCATTATTAGAGGACGTGCAAACATTACCGCTGCTGCTGGGTTGCAATTCACTAGTGCGGAGGCGGAGCGGATCAAAAACACGACATTCATTTAACGCTATTGCGTGTTCTGTGTTCAAATGCTTTTGCATATTAGTAGTGTTTCCTCCTTTTGATGAAATATCTATTTTAAGTATTGCAAGTTGCCCTGTTGTCATCCTTTCTCGTAAAGTATAACCAAACTTTCGAGCGTTTGTGTAGCTTAGGCGCCATGTTTCCTTCTGGGTAAATAACGTCACCTGCTACGCAACGTGCGTGGTGACGTAGTCGCGCCAACTGGAATTGATAAGGGAATCGTTAGCAAAAATGGCAAACAATTCCAAGGGATTGAAACACTGGGAACCGGTTCTCATTAAGAACCGGTTTTCGATTCCCAACCCTAGCGCCAAGTTCTCCCTTGAGAACATATGATGAAAATTTGTGTGCACCCCTGATTATAGCACCAATAACATCCACGATTATAGGACATGGAAGTCAGATAGTGTGTGTGTGTGTGTGTGTGTGTGTGTGTGTGTGTGTGTGTGTTTGTGTTGTAGTGAAGGTGTAAACCCCTGTAGGAGTCCAGCCCTGTTAGTGTGATTGTTCACACACATGCGCATATTAGTGCTTTTAGTCAACTTTACATGCTGATAACTGGTCAACAGACTATAGTTGAACTTTTCCACCTTGTGTTTATGGGTAACTGTGTTTCTACCTGTTTTCAGGTGCGGGACCTGTCTGTGGCGTATGTCCTAGTTGGGCTGACCTACCTGTATGTGGGGGTGCTGATTTTTGCTGCCTTTCCATCACCTCCACTTTCCAAAGACTGCATTGAAGCTGTAAGATTAATGTTCATTTTTTATTTGAATTCAAACAACAACACCCTTTTCAACCAGACATGTTGATGTTGATTTCCCCTCCAGCCACCAACCAGCTCTGTACAACACCATGAACGTCCAGTGATCCACTGAAATGTGTCCAGAGGTTCAGGAGATGTTCTGATAGAATTACCTCAACAGTTACAGGGCGGTTTGGGTCATTCTGAAGTGTCATTCTATCAGTTATTTATCTACAGTAAGGACCATGCCCACTGGTGACGTCACTCAATATGGGTGGAGTCTCTAGAAACAGGAATTAGTCCTCTGAGCAGAGCAGTACTCAGATTAAAGTTTTAGTTTCAGCAGCTCAGTTTTGTTACAAGTGATTTTTGTTTGGAGGATTTTGCTGATAGGTGTTTTTTTTTTCTTCTTTCATTCTGGTTGCTGTTCTACTTAAAGGATTTTTGCTGTTTTTTGGCCATTTTTTAAGTGTAAACACGGCAACATTTGTTTCCAAGAGGGAGCAGCTAGTTGACATCTCATAAGCTCCAATAAAACCCAAACTGTGACCCAGAATCCAGATGAGTTAAAGAGGAGACATGGATGTAGAGCAGGAGCCAAGAGGAGAGAGAGGAGGAGGCAGTGGCAGCTGGTGACATTTTTTGGGGGGTGGTGGGGCGCATTTTTATAAATCAGTTTTCAGATGTGCAAAAAAATAACATATCACCACTAGAGCAGGGAATGAAGCAAAATATTTTCATCTGACTGAATATTTTGCTGGTAAAAATCCCTACCACCAGTTCACTAGCAATTTGGTGCTGTTAGGTCTAATTCTACACATCAAACAGTAAAGAAATCATAAAGTCTTCATAAGGAGACCTTAGAATAATATAAATATAATCAAATAAAAATAAAAAAACAACCACAATGTGGTCATAACAGAAGTAAGAGTTTCAAGGAAAAAACAACCTGACCTAAACGAGGTCAAAAACACAACTTAATATTCACAATTAGCTTTCTACTGACACCACAAACACATACATCTATAACAGTCAGATAATTAATGTTACAATTCAGACAACAAACACTAACCAAGCAAGTCATGACAATCAGCTCAACTACTGTAATGAAGTGAATTAACAACAAAATAAAGTCAAATCCACTGATATGTCCCGTCAGAATAAGTTAAATTACAATTTTTGGCCACTCACACAAACCTCCCATAGAGCGCCGTGCGTTTTAAGGAAAAGTAACATAAAACTCATCAAAACGGGCTAAACTACATGAACCAAAGTATTCATTCAACAGTGTGCGTGTCCCTCTAACATTCAGCTACAAAGACATATCGCTATTTAAGGTATAAATTCACTCATCAGGACTTAAAACAGCTAGCCTCTGCCATTTGCTGATAGGCGTTTTCAATAGCAAAAATCCGCAACAGACACATTGTTAATAAAAGAAATGAAAAAACAAACGAAGTCATTCACTGTGGAGTTGATTAAATCAGGACCCATGGAATCAAAGGGCTTTTTGTCACAAGCTGCCAAGAAGGATTCTTTGAATAAATATCCATTTTGTTGCCTCCATAATAACACCATGAGGAAGAACTTCCAGGTCAACTTCCTGATCTGAGCTGAGACTCCGATCGCTTCGGACGCTAAATTCAGCGCCCCAGGGCTCTCCATTACTTTGCATTGAAGGGGGCTTTCAGTGCAGTCCAGTTACAGAAAACAAAGCGTAGGTCTGTTGGTAAAGATTTGTGCGCCCGAGACATGCGCAGAAGACCCCACAGAAACGGGAAGTACATCACACAACCTTTCGGTCTGGTAAAAAATAGTGATAGAACATTTTAAAACTATACCTAAATGCAGATTATACTTCACTTTACAGTTTGTATAATGGATAGATCATTTAGTTTAATTTTCATGTTTTTTTTTTTTTTTTTTACTATCTTGTGATTCTAATCTTCTTTCTCCTCCTGTGAGACTGGTGAGGTGGCGCCCTAGCACCCCCATTGACAGGCGCCACTGGGAGGAGGAAGTTTAAACCATCACTTCCACCCATCCTAACGGGGAAGATGGATGAAGTTGAAGCGCTAATGAGGACCCAGTTAGAAGATGGTGGTTTCACAGAGACGTGGCTGAAGGATCAGATCCTGACTCAGTCTCTGGCTGGCTTTGTAGAGACAGTTTAAGCCCGGGGCACACAGAGGATGGATGTGTTGCGCCCGCGCCGTTATAAAAAAAAAAAAAACAACTATAGTTGCAGAGAGTGGCTACACGGAGAGCGCAACAAAGCGTCCCAGAAACGCCGGTCCGTGCGGAGGCGCTAAATATAGGATCCGATTCTATTTCAAGCGGCGCGGCTTTTACGGCTTTAAACGGCGATTTCCCAAGAAGCATTCAGCTGTGTAGCTCGTCCTGTGAACCCAAAAGACCGCGGCGATTCCGTGGCGTAACGCATTCATCCTCTGTGTGCCCCAAGCTTCAGTTGATGCTGCTGCACATAACAGCAGCAGAGTCATTCAGACGTTCTGTTGAAGCAAACTTAACAGTCTCATGCTAAATCGTAGAGGTTAACTAACGGGTAACATAACGTTCTAACACATCAGTGGGATTTTTTTCAGCTAGAGTCGATTTATTTACCTGAAAATTAGCTTCTAATTTGTGACTGATCTACAACAGTGTCTCTCCTGATCTGACTAGCCATGAGCATTGCTCCAGTCAGAGGACTACTTCCTGTTTCTAGTGTCTCCTCCCACTGATGTCACCAGTGGTCCTTGCTGTAGATAATTGATAGAACGTTCCTTTAAAGCAACGTTTTTAAACGGAGATCTCACAGGAAGTCCTTCAAGTGTTGGAGATGACTGAGCTACCATGACACCAGGTTTTAGGTCAGTTTGTGTTCAATTGACTGATTTGTGTATTTTCTGAGGGTGTTGGTTGACGATGACAGCCGTCTTGAATTGGATTGATGTTTTAGATTGACGTTCTGAAAGTTTCCTGATAATCGGAGTTCTAATTCAGTAAAACCTGTAATTGCTCCTTCCTGCCTTCCTGGGCTGTAGATGAAACCATGATCCTCAGACAGACACACAAACTGATCACCTGACATTGAGTTCAGGCTGAGGCTAACTCTGGTTAGCTCAGCTGTCTTTATATGCTCAACATGAATTACAGCTGTTTAAAGATATGATCACAGATGTGTGTCTATATTTAAGGGGAGGGGCTGGCAGTGCTATCTTCCTAAAAACAGCACTTCCTGTTTCTTCTCATCCAGAACTTCCTGGATAACTTCCCCAGCAGTGACGTGTTGGTGTTTGTGGCTCGGTTCCTTTTGCTGTTCCAGATGATCACCGTCTACCCCCTGCTGGGATACCTGGTACGGGTCCAGGTTATGGGTCAGTTCTTTGGAAACCATTATCCCAGGTAATGTAAAACATTCTGTAATTGATGCTAATAACTGCTTATTTCATCGTGCTTTGGATATTTGATATGTTGATGTGTTTTATTTCAAATTTATCAGGTATCAATTATTCTGAAAGAGCACCAGTACTGTTATGTTGGAAGTAAACCACGTTTTTTCCCCTGTCAGCGTTATACCTGATTCTAATAAAGACGTTAGTTTGGGTGAAGTGTAAGAACTGCTGTCGGTGATCTTTTGGGACATCAGTTTAACGTTGTTTTTTTCTTTCAGTTTCCTTCACATCCTCATATTGAACGTCTTCATTATTGGAACTGGTGTTGTCATGGCCATGTTTTACCCCAACATTGGCTCAATCATACGGTACGTCATTCACATAAAACCAGTAAAAACACATGTATCCACCATCCAGGAGGTTCCTGCCTGACTGAAGCGTCTGCTGAACGTAGGAAACGCTCCGTTCCTCCTCTGTCTGTCGCTGATGTTTAATCTGTTTCTTTGCAGGTATTCTGGAGCTATTTGTGGATTAGCGTTAGTGTTTCTCTTTCCTGCTTTGGTCCACATGATGTCACTGAGACAGCAGGGGAGGCTCAGCTGGCCGTCAGCTGTTTTCCACAGTTTCCTCATCCTGCTGGGCCTGGCTAACTTAGTAGCACAAGGATTTATGTAAGAAACAATCAACCAACCATTCAGAGGAGGAGGAGGTCTGATGAAGAGTTCAGCGCCAGTCATCACACAGGATGGATCAAACACAAACCACTGGAAGAACTGAATGTGTTTCTTTCTGAGATGCTCTGCAGTAGGAGTGTTAGTTTGACGGAGGCTCCAGGAGTCCAAATCCATCAATGATCACCTGTTAACAGACTCACCTGTCATATCAGGAACTTTCTGATCAGGGAAACTTTTAACATGTTGGATTAATTTGTTTAAAATAATTTTTTGTTTGAGCTTTGCTGCTGTTGGATGTTAAGGAGATAGATTTTATTAATGATAAAGGGAATCTGTAAAAATAAAGAATATTGCTTTGTAAAGTCCTGTTGTTTTATATAAAATTGATCAGTTTTTAGTTGATTTTAAACACATTTCCAGTTGATTGGGATGTTTCTCAGTGTACCACTCCACCAGACTAGTAAACAATATTTAAATGGTCATGACTGATATGCAGATTGGTGACAAATTAGCAGTTAATTTCCAGGTATTTAACACCCTGAAAAGGAAAAATCTGTGAGGAGTTTCAGTCAGGATATAGAGCTCAGAATAGTCTAAGACTGTCTCTGCTGGTCCAGACTGGCCCCAGCAGACCATTCCACAGATGGGGCCATGATACTGGAATGAAGCCTCCCTGTAGGTCTGTCCAGTGGCAGTTGGTGCAAGTCAGTTTTCAAATGTGCAAAAAATCACATATCACCACCACTAGGACAGGGAATGAAGCTAAATATTTTCATCCGACTGAATATTTTGCTGGTAAAAATCCCTTCCACCAGTTTTCTAAAAATGTGGCATTGTTGGGTCTAATTCTACACATCAAACAGTAAAGAAATCAAGTCTTCATGAGGAGACCTTAGAATAATATAAATATCAGATACAAATAATAAAAAAAAAACAACCACAATGTGGTCACAACAAAAGTTACTATTCATTTATTTATTTATTTATTAACCTTTATTTAGCCAGGAAATGTCCCATTGAGTTACAGAAACTCTTTTACAAGGGAGTCCTGGGTTAACAACAGTTGTAAGCGTTTCAAGGAAAAAACAACCTGACCTACACAAGGTCAAAAACACAACTTAATATTCACAATTAACTTTCTACTGGCACCACAAACAAATAAGTATCTATAATGAACACAGTCAGATAATTAATTTTACAGTTCAGACAACAAACACTAACCAAGCAAGTCATGACAATCAGCTCAACTAGAATAGAATAGAAAAGAAAAGCCCTTTATTCTCCCTCAGTGGGGAAATTTAGGTGCACCAGCAGCAAGTTACAGGCAAGTAGATAAAAAACAAATTCACACAAGAACAAAAAGATATATGTAAAATAGAAAACTAAAAGCAAAAAAGTCATGGCACAAAAATATGTAATAATACTAGCACAGATACTAGTAAAACAATGTAAAAAACAAAACAAAAGTCATTAACAGATGAAGTCACAGAACTATCAAACTGAATATGGTTACTGTTATGAGGGATGTGCATTAAAAAACTGGTTGTGCATAAGAAACTGTGCAAATATAACAGGATAAACACGTAATCAAGTTCAGATAAAATCACTGAACTATCAAACAGAATAGGGTTCTTATCATGAGGGATGTGCAATATTTTGTGCATAAAAAACTGTGCACTGCAAACACTTAAGCAGTTTTTTTTAATTTATTTTTTTAACTACCCCGTGTCCTGTCCGGCTGTGGAGCAAACAGAATAATGTCTGAGTGCCAAAAACAAGCCCAACAGTGTGGCTGTTTTAGGTGAGACGTTACAGCCACTGCTATAATGTTCTACCTGACTTGTGTTTAAATATAACCCCCCAAAACTTTATAAGAATATTTTTATGGTTGATTTGAATCCCAATGGACACGGAGCCTGAAAGGGAAGGGAAGGGTACAGAAAGAAGGGTGGGGGAGAAAGTAAACAGAAAAAGAAGAGACAAAGAGACTTGAAGAATCCACTTCTAGACCTGCAAATAAAGCACAAACAAACAAAACGGAGAAAAATACAACAGCAACAAACAGCATATGAATATACAACAGTTGTGATATCCTTCAAATGTATACGGTAAAGACTAATTCAAGATAGTTCAGTGTCAACCACAGCCCCAATCAATGTGTCTGAAAACACCTAAGTGTATATCCACCTTGTGTGTATATGCACGCTTGTGTATGTAAGGTTTCTCTATTGAAACATTCAATAATAAGTTAGAGGAGCCACAGACCCGCCCCCAAGGCCCACGGAGGAGGTCCAGGCCCCAGAGGCCACCCAGGGCACGGACACCCCAGGGAGACCACCGCCAGGGCAGTTGCTAAACTCTCCTCCATAGAGCGCAGAGGCTCACCCCACGTGGGCCACCCAGCAGTCGCCGCGTTAGAGCCCCCGGGGGTCGCGGCAAGGGGCTCACAGGCACCGCCCGCAGCCGGCCATCCAGGGCAGATCCAGCCGGAACCAGAGACCCGAGACCCAGGGGCAAACTGGCCCCAGCAGATGCCCGACCGCACCCGGGGGCCCAGATCCCACCAGGCAGCCGCAGGAGGGAGAGCAGGCAGACACCCCCAGCACCCCGCCCCAGACCCCGAGACACCCCAATACGCCAGCAGAAAAAGGCACCACCCAATGCCGAGGCACAGCCAGGGAGGACAGTCTCTACAGAGGAGGGCCTAGCATGTCACGGGGGGGGGGACCAGACCTGACAGAAAAACAGTCACACAGACACAATCACTCTCTCCCACCCTCATGCGTACACACACATCCCTGCAAACATACCAAGACACACAATAGACGCTGTACACCCACTCTCGCTCCCCATGCATACTCAGTGTTCCCAGGACCAGGGACCAGCGCCCTAAGGGTGAAGCCGGCCCTGAGATCCAGAAGATGGTCCCTCCCTTACTGAAGTAGGGATAAGCAGATCACCGCGCACACCGCAGCAGCCGAGCAGCCCCCCACTGCAGACCCCGACCAGATGGCCCGTTCCACTCCAGGTCCCAGGCAGCGCACAGAGAACAGGGGTGTAGGAAGACCCCAAGTCTCCCCCCGCCTGCTCCAATGTGGTGTTGATGCGTGTTGTAGTAAGATGCGTTTAAAAAAGAGTGGAGGGCAGCACGCCATCCCCCGCCCTGGATCCTAAGTGTCTAAATGCAACGTGGAGATGGATAATCACACCGGAGAATTGGTTAGCCGGCAAGACCTCCCTCCCCCCCGGGTATTACTGGGTGTATTCCCTCCAAAAACCCTAGATGTGTATTGTAAGAATGCCATGAGTGGAAGTGTTTAAATTGCGCATTAAAATTTGGCCACAGGACTGCAGAGATGGTATTCCACCCCCGTGATGTACCTGTAACCCAAAGTCCTGTGTGAGTGGTGCTGTGACGGAGCAGAGGGAGGGAAAAATTCGGGGATGGGGAGGCAAGACTGGGGGGACGAGCCCTCCCAGGGAGCCAGCTCCCCCGCTGGCCCCAATAAGCACCCCCGTTCCCCAAAAACCACCCAGGGCAGGGAGATCGCCGGCCCACCCATCCAGGTCCACGGCAGGAGCCCCACACAGCGCCACGGAGCCCTCCACCCCCACCCCAGCAGGGTAACTATACCCCCCTCAATCACGCACATAGTAAACTACAAACTTACATAGGACATAGACACCCAGGCAAAGTACCCCCCCCCCTCCAGACCCAAGACTTCTCCCCCCCAGCGCCAGTGGAACCAGCCCCACATGGCTAGGTGGTACCAAGGCCCACCAGTGCACCAAAGGCCCCAGAGCCAGGGCCAGGCACCGGGACAGACACCAGCCCCCCCACCGGCAACGCGCCAAGTGGAACACGAGCCCCCGGGACCACCCCAGGCCCCACCCAGGGACGACCCGCCCCAGAACCCGAGCCCCCAGACCCCGCAGGAATGACCCAGCCACCCAGCGGCTACCTGCAGCCACCGCCGCAGAGCACCCCAGACCCCAGACATGGCTGCCAGAGGGACACCCCAAGGCAACCAAAATGCCACCCCGGCAGGAGACGCAGCCCCAATGTCAGACCCCCCAACGGGCCCGGCCCCAGGAGACCTCCAGACGCCCAAAACCCAGACACCCCCCACACTGCCCCGGGGGACAAAGTCCAGAACCCCTCCATCCTCACTATGTGATGAAACCGATCAAAGTTGCCCAGATAGATTTTTTTGGAGCTGAGGCAGAGGTTGTCTCAAGGTTAATATAGTCCAACAACAGATTTCTATACTGGTTCAAACTAAGATTATTTTTGTTTTTCCAGTTTATGAGGATCGTTTTCTTAGTGATGCATAGGGCAGTTAGAAGCATGTAAACTGAATTAATCTCTGTGAAGACAATAACATAATCTAAGTCATTATAAGTGTAACGAACCCAAATGCGTTACTACCTCTGACCTTTGACCTCAAGATCATCACAAATAATAACCATCTTTTTTCCCAATACCTTGGAATAAAATGACTCTGTTATTATGGTTTAACCTGAATCAACATTCCTCCAGGGTCACGGTCGTATCGGAAGATTTCCACCGGACTCTATTTATTAATAATAATAATAATAATAATAAAGACTCTTGGTGTCTCTTCTAAAATGACACTTTAATCTGTTACAGAAATGTCTTAAATGATTAATGCATTTTCTTCCAGCATTAATGAATGTTGATCTGCATCAGTATTATTTCACATACATACTGCTAAAAGGTTATGACAACCACATCACTCATTACTACAACCAATAAGAGTTAGCAGTCTGAGTCACGTGACATTAATAAATCTCATTGGGCCACGTCCCTTTTAGATTCCCTTAACTTCCGACCCCGGAAGCTACAGTTCAGTTCAGTTCTGTTCAACGAGAGAACTAGAGAAGAGGAGAGCTGTTCTGGTCTGACGCTGACCAGACCTCCTCTCAGCTGTCAACCTCTACACAGCTGACGCTAGTTGCCGGCTCATTCCTGAGACGGTAGCCCAGCCCGTCTGAGCCGATGAAACCAGCTTCCCTCTGAGGTCAGACACCTTCAGTCTGACGCTCCGTGATGGGAATGCCAGGCCTAGACGCTCCCTGCTAGAGATGAGTCATCTAACTTCGTATCCACGGACGACACCTGTGGCCTCCGGCGGTCCTCGACCCCCGGAGCCGTCTGATCCTGACCGAGGGGGAAACCTCACCTCCACCGTCTCATCCGACCTCAACAGTGACGATCCAGGAACGCAGTTAAGTGACCACGACTCTGGTAAAGCTTAAAGGCCTCTTGATAAAAGCTAACAACATTAGCTTACTCAGACTAGTTACTAATTCCATCCATAACTGGTTCCCCTCCATCAGAATCCTTAATCTAAATTAAGTAAATCCCTAGTCTCCTAAAACCTCATGAGACTCAGATTGCTAAAACTTATTTAAGATTCAATTCAAAACACCTTACCATCGTGAATGACTTAATGCTGCTTAAACCTGCTAACTACCTCTTTCTTATCTGTGATATTTGTCGTATGTTTCTTAATAAAATAATGAAGTCTATTTCCATGACTCAGATTCTATTCGTCAATATTAAATGCATAATCTACTCACTGTAACATCAGAATCGAACCTAGATATCCCTGTAAACACTAAAAAGGTGATAGTATCAGAGGGTTTCCTCTGTGTAAAACTTACCAAACCTGGTAGTGAATTTACAGAAGTATGTGCCAATTATAAACCATAAAATAGAGTTTATAACGCTACATAATAATGGCGTTGCCAGCCAGGTTCTGAGCCAAAGACTAATAATGGCGTTGCCAGCCAGGTTCTGAGCCAAAGAATAATAATGGCGTTACCAGCCAGGTTCTGAGCCAAAGACTAATAATGGCTGAACCAGCCAGGTTCTGAACAAAGACATTAAATGGTGAGCCCAACCAGTCTTTGGTTACAAAGTATTATGTATAAATCATTTGACTTAGAAGCTGTTCCTACGACAGGCTTAAAGACACGTCGACAAAGATAAAATACAGACAAGATAAGTAGCTGCTAAAAGCCACGTCATTCCTCTTACCAAGTCTAAAGCACTTGATCACTGCTCATGCTTGTGTAACTGTGTGTTCATTGTTTTCTTTTTAACAGTTTTAGATCTGCATGATCCATTTTAGACTGTTTTCTGTGCTTGTGTGACGATTAACGACAGCTGATATACCGGTAACAATAGCTTAGCTTGGCCGCTACGATAGCTTCTACCGAAGGAAAGACGGTTCAAAAAACTCCGTGCTTTTAAGGGACGTCAGAGAAGAACCGGATAGAAACCGGATGCCTCCGTCCTCCCGTTAAGTTCTAGACAAACGGGTAATTAAGTTAGATTTTCGTCCAGCCGAGAGCTGACGTTAGCTAACACTGGGCCTAAAGCTACCTACACGGTGCTGTACACACCGGGTGCTTTTTCGTTCAAACTAAGCGTCGTGAAAAGACACAAGTTACTTTAAACTGTTCCTACGGGATCGGGTTAACCAAATATCTCTAATTCGACCGTAAAAATTAGGCCGTTTCAACATTAGAAGCAAGGATCGCGCTGTAAAACTTCAGCCGCCATTAAACTCTCTGCTTGTTTACACGGCTAAACCGAAGAGAAGGACGGTGACGTCACTTCTTCATCCGGGTTCATTCAGCCTTAAATGCCACTGCGAGCGCCCTCTCTGGCGTAAATGTGCATTTTCCCAGTGCTGATTGAAAATACTGCGATGGACTGGCGACCTGTCCAGGGTGTCCCCCGCCTCTCGCCCCTTGACCGCTGGAGATAGGCACCAGCTGCCCCGCGACCCTCTGTGGAGGAATAAGCGGCTACAGAAAATGGATGGATGGATGATTGAAAATAATAGGTTTTCAACACTAAAATAAGAGATATTTTCAATTAAACTAAATTTTTCTTCATCAGACTAAAAACAATGTCTGAACAAAAACTGGCTACTACATAAGTAATTATAGAAGTTGGGTAGATCTAGTCCTCCTTTATCTTTGGTCTTCTGTAGTGTCTTTAAACTAATACGTGGAGGTTTATCCTTCCAAAGAAATTTAGAAATAGACGAGTCCAGAGATCTAAACCAGTCAGATGATGGTTTATTTGGAATCATTGAAAATAGGTAATTGATTCTTGGTAAAACCATCATTTTAACTGAAGCAACTCTCCCCATGAGTGATATAGGTAGAGATTTCCATCTGACCAGATCATCTTCCACTTTCTTTAAGAGTGGGATGTGGTTTAGTTTAGTTAAATCTGTCAGTCTAGGAGAGATATTAACACCTAAGTATGTAATATTCCCTGACTGCAACTGTGTATTAGGACAGTTGGTGAAGGAGCAATTAATTGGAAGAACTGTAGATTTTAACCAGTTTATTGAATAATCTGAAACTTTTGAAAAAGAGTTTATCAATTCAAGCACTGTAGCCTCGCAGCAAGGAGGTCGTGGGTTTGCGTCCCGGCTCTGCGGCCTCTCTGCGTGGAGTTTGCATGTTCTCCCCATGCATGCGTGGGTTTCCTCCGGGTACTCCGGTTTCCTCCCACGGACCAAAAACATGACTGTCAGGCTAATTGGGCTGGTAAATTGTCCTTAGGTGTGAGTGGGTGTGTGGTTGTTTGTCTCGTTCGTCTCTGTGTGGCCCTGCGATGGACTGGCGACCCGTCCAGGGTGTCCCCCGCCTCTCACCCCTTGACCGCTGGAGATAGGCACCAGCTCCCCCGCGACCCTCTGTGGAGGAATAAGCGGCTACAGAAGATGGATGGATGGGTTTATCAATTCAATGACCTGAGAGAGGGAGGATTGTGACTGCTGGAGAAACAGTAATACATCATCTGCATAAAGACTGATTTTATGTTCTATGTCTTTACATTTTATTCCTTTAATATCTTTACTTTGCCTGATTGCTGCTGCTAGCGGTTCAATAAAAACAGCAAACAGTGAGGGGGAGAGTGGACATCCCTGCTTGGTCCCCCTCTGAAGACAGAAGCTGGCTGATGTCCGGTCGTTTGTCCTGACACGAGCTGTTGGAGAACTGTATAATATTTTTAACCAGTTTATAAAAGATTTTCCTAAACCAAATTTATGTAGGGTTGCAAATAAAAATTTCCAGTTCACTCTGTCAAAAGCTTTTTCTGCATCTAGAGATAAAATATTAGTTTCTATGTTTTTACTGTTAGAGTAATCTATTAAACTAAGTAACATGAGTTTGTGGACGAGTGTCTGCCTTTAATGAAGCCCGTCTGATCAGGATGTATAATGAGGGGAGTCACCTTCTCTAATCTTCTAGCGAGGGCTTTACAGATGATTTTGAGATCAGCATTAATAAGTGATATGGGACAATAGCTGGTAGGAAATACAGGGTCTTTACCTGGTTTTAGCAGGAGACTAATGTTGGCAGAGTTCATATTTGGTGGTAGTCTGCCATTTCCTTCTATTTCCTGTATCATTCTGAAAAATATTGGAGCTAGAGTATCCCAGAATTCTTTATAGAATTCAGCTGGAAATCCATCTGGACCTGGAGCCTTCTTATTGGGCGTGGTTTTAAGGGCCTCCTGGAGGTCAGCTGGAGTTAATGGTGAGTCCAGGGCCGTCGCTTGATCATCTGACAGTTTAGGAAGTGTTATTCTGTCTAGAAACTGATTAATCTCATTATCTGATGCAGGGCTGGACTGGGACCAAAAAGCGGCCCTGGCATATTTAATCTCAGCAGCCCACCAGGTCATCCCGACCACGCCCCCTCCCCCTGGACATGCACCTCCATCTCTGCCTGAATGAGCCATTAAACAGTTTTTGTCAGTGCATGTCTTACTTCTTTAATGCAAATGAATGTTTATTTTAATCACAACAATACCAAACATGACAAATGTTATCAAAACTATTCTACTGAAAAACATCAGTAACTCATTAACAAAGACAACAGATTTTAAGTGGGAATAAAATGAAAAAGTTCTATGAATGAATGTGAGAAAGAACTAGGACTCATCATATAAAGAGCTGTTAGACTTATGTTGGTGCTGGTTTTACTTATTTGATGCAAACCTCTAAAACAAGACAGGTCAGAGTGCACAGAGTAAACTGACCCATACATAGAATCAGGACTGCTTTTGTTTTCCTGAGGTCGCTTCATTAGGAGGAAAACTATTAACTTCTTCACAGTAAGTTCTATGCTGTTCTAGATAAACAGATTGTATTGCTGCTGTTCAAAGTGAATCATTTCTGAAGCAGGACAGAAGCAACAGGCTGAACCTGGTTCATTTTGGTCTTTGTTGTTTTTATTGGTCATTTTTCATGTTTGTATTTGTTTAATGACGTTTAGTGTTGCTTCAGTAGTGAATACCTGCAGGTAAAATGATGATTAATAATGTTTTGGGTCTAAAACATAAAAATATTTATGCAAATTGTTATTCTTCCTCTCCTTCTAAGCTATAGTGCATGCATTGTGAACAATTTAGCTTTCCATACTCAGCTGCTCTGAGCGGAGCTCACAGCTGAGACCAAGTGGAGAGGAGCACAGGAGGAAAGAAGGAGGACAGGACAGGGGAGCGGGGGACAGGAGGAGCATATGGCGGAGGAGGAGAGTTGGGGGAACATAGTGGAGCTGTATCTACTTTTGTAATAAATAAACAGGAGAAGCAGCAGAAACAGGAGATAAAGTTCAAACTGCAGCGCAGCGAGGTCCAAAGAGGACAGAGGCACGTTCGTTACTCACATGAAAATTGTTCAAAAGATTCTGCCTAAACGCGCAAATAACGTGTTAATTTGACAGCCCAGCTGCAGGTTTTGTCAAAGTTCACGTCACCGATCCGTTTTCCATTCATCAACTCATCACTTTGTTAAAACATCACCTGTATTTAAAACAGTCTTACCGGCAAGTGACGGGCAGTCATCACCCCGCTGCCTCTTCCACCTCCAGCCCCCTAATGCTGGGGTGGGAGGTGGTGGGGAGACTGGAGAGAGGTCCATCTTTTTCCAGCAAATATTTTAGTTTTGTCATTGCTTATTAACATGCTTTACACGTTTTTATTTTAAATATTACGTTTGTATGAACATTATAATAGCCCCGATTTTTTTATGTGTTCCCCATGGACGCATGGTGCACTAGGCACAGTGCGTGATGCGCGCGGGCGGAGCGACGGTGCAGCCTGCAGCCCCTTTATGCAGTCCGGAGAGAGCAGGCGTTGGGGCCTCTTCACGCTTTAAGTCGCAACTCAACAAACAGCTGACCGGGTGGGCCGGTCGGTTCCAAACAACATCAGTCGGGACCGGCCCAAATAGGTGCGCCAGCCCACCGGGCATTGCCCGGTATGCCAGATGGCCAGTCCATGCCTAGTTGCATCCACCTATTTTTCTTCAACAGTCGTTACGTCTTCTGGGGACGCCAAAGATTTCTGTCTCTTAATCTCTATTTTCTATGAAATACCAGTTTATCTGCATTTGTTGTTAGGCTTATAGTTAAAGGTGTTATTGTTTATTCCCACAGCAATCTGAAACAACACCATAACTCGAAAATCTGATCTGTTTCTACAGTGATTAAAATTAACACAGTAACACCTTTGTTCGCTTGTGAGAAGATTTCTCTGCTGTGCTGTGTGTGTGGGTGTGTGACACTGTTAGTCATCATCATCAGAGATCATTTATCAAAGGCAAAATAATTAATAAGAAGCTTTGTAGCTAAAAAAAAAATAAGGTATTAGGAGCTGATATTTATATAAGCTGTAAAATGTCCAACTATAGTTCATTCTTGAGCGCAGCCAGAATCAATTCCTTCCTCCGCTCTGTTTGCTTAAAACATAGATTCGCAATAAATGTGTATCAGTGACCAGAACACAAACCTCCTAGCTGCAAATCTGAGAGTCTCTCACATTGAACGTGCTCATAAAATGATAAAAACGACACAATCTAGACAAATCTCTGCTCACATCAGCCTTTGATTCTGTTGTGGTTCAGCTTCCATTACCTCAACCATTTCTCACCCTTGACACCTTATACTTCTGACCACTTCAAGTAGGTTGTAGCTCTAAATGGCGATAATGGAAAATATCTGTTTTCACTGCAAGTTTTATGTATTCTAGTTCTTTTCCAGTTAATTTGCATCTTTTTCTGCATGCATTCTCCACAACCTTTTCAACTACTTGCAAAAAAGTGTTGATCATCAGGCTGGTTTACCTCAATGCGGTGTAGGAATCCTGCTTCTGCAGCATCAGTGTCTGTTTTCTCATCTGAAGCTGTTTACAGTAATAATTATGTGCAATTCAAGATGTTTATGCAAATGCATGCCATCCATCTAAAAATGGATAAATTCAATCAACATTCAGACTGGATGGTTTTAAATTGGAAATATTCCTAGAAAAACTAAGAGATCAAATTACTTGAAAGCTTTAAATGATATTAGCAGTTTTGTGCTTTTTCATAATTACATTTAGACTACTTATAGCTGAGCTTATTGACTTTCTAAAATTATTTTGAAATTAAATTAGGACGAAAGAAAAACATGTTTTTGTCTCACATAGTCACATCACGCCTCTGTTCCACCACGCTTTTAACCACTAAAACACAATTCATTCTGTAAAAAATTCAACAAGTTTAGGAAAAAACTGTATCCAAACAATTAGAATCCAATTTTAATGGTTGCAGCAGGAAGCTTAGAAATCAAACGACTCCTTTTTGGCACATGTTCTCAGTGATTCTTCATGGAAGAACGATTAAGTAAAACAGATGTTAACCAGTTTACACAGCAGATACTTTACAACCATACATCAAAACAAAACTTTCCCTTTTCATGTGTTGACAGGTAAATAAGCTTATGGCTTACCTTTGCAGAGCTGGTTTCCTGATCAGTGTTAGGAGTGTTTGGAGAGCGATGTCTCTAATGAAGAAATGAAGAAGCGCGGCAGGAAGCAGGGGAGCATCAGAGGAAGGGAGGGAGAGAAGGAGAGAGAGAGAGTGAGAGAGAGAGAGTGAGAGAGAGAGGGAACTGAAGAGTGTCGTGAGTCGGAGAGATCGAAGGAGTGATTACTCCACAAGAACACGAGTGAGGCTTAGTGCAGCTGAGATCCAGGGTGTGCTGAAACATGGGAGGAGCAGTGCATGTACACTACTACACACACACACACACCTACACACACA
>SSNR01000135.1:1250466-1291283 GCA_006937965.1 Callopanchax toddi
CAGACGGCATAACTCCTGTTAGTTTTTACTACATTTCTTTGTTTTGAAACCAAAATGTGTTCAGACCTGAGCGTTGGAAGCTGCTGGGGCCGGCTGTATCCTCTCCTCTTCATTCACTGGATAGCTGTGTGAAGTGAGAGACATTTATCGCTCATTATCACCAGATCTTGATGTTTTATGGGAGTGGAGGGCTGCTGAGGACTGTTACAGTACCCATAATTTTCAGCTGAGCTCCCGCCGCAGAGGTCTGTCTCTGTGTTTACCTGCCTGCTGATCAGCACCATGGACAGAGGCACACCACCAAGCTGCGCCTCCTCTTCTCATCTCTGGTGCAGCTAGAAAAAGCTGCCTCTTTCAGACGGTCAGGGGAAGCGGATCTGTGCCGTCTTCCCCGTGCTGTCTGTGCCTGGTTGTGTTTTTGAAAAGCGTTCAGTAGAGTTTGGACTGGGTTTCCAGCGTAGTGTTTCACACTGTGGGCGTTTGCCCGTTGGAGCTTAGTATTTTCCAGTCGGCCGTTAAAGGCCCTTTTCAGTTGTTTTCAGTCCTTTAGTTTAATAACATTTTATGAGGCTTATCCTCCCTCCTTTAGTTTAATTATTTCTGAAGAGCGCCTTTAGTTTACCTTGTTAATATATAAAAATACAACTGCCTGTGAGTTTGCTCCAGTGCTTTTTAGTTAGTTTAGATACAGTAAGGATTTTAGTTCATTTTATTTATCTTTGTAAGAACAATACCTCTTCCTGTTTTGCTTTGGACTTAATAAATGTAAATATTTGTCTCTGAACCTTTCCTTTTTCTGTCCACATCTTTTGTTAGACCCTCTTTATCTTAGAGTCTAGGGCCTAGACATATGAGGGTCGTAACACTAGCGGAGGAAGAGCCTGCAGCAGAGAGGTTACTGGACACCTGGGTCTGGGGGCTGGTTTCGCCCTCAGGATGCTGTTCCCTGGACCTGGGAGTATACAGTATGTATAAAGAGAGTGTGAGTAGGTATACAGCGTCTACTGTGTGTCTTGGTTTGTTCGCTAGGGATGTGTTTGTGCATGAGGGTGGGAACGTGCGATTGCGACTGTGTGTGATTGTTTATCTGTCAGGTCGGGTCTTGTCAGTCTCTTCACTGTCCACCTGTCTCCAGGGGGCAGTAACTAAAGACGTCCTGAGGAAACTCTTACTGCGTTCTTCAGAGACCATCTTTCACAGAGGGTAAACGTGGCTTCTGGTTCTGACTGAAACAACTGCTTCTAGTTAGTGAGAGTCAGTAAAGAGTAGTGATGTTCTGTTTGGATCTGTTATCTAATGGTTCACATGTTGTCTCTTTTACATCAGGTTCTAGGGCTCAATTCAACATCCTGACACAAACCCAACAATGTGCACTTCAATTAAAATCATGTGAAAACACAAATCTCACACTAACCAAGTCAATATGAATCAGAGCCGGTTAGGAGGAACTAAACCAATCTCCTAGTACAACTACTGGAATTTTCTGCATCACAAAGTTTCTAGTCTGTCACAACAGCGTGAGTGAGTGAGTGAGTGAGTGAGCGAGCGAGCGAGCGAGCGCGCGTGCGTGCGTACGTGCGTGCGTGCGTGCTTCATCACCACTTCAGCTGAGCTGCTTCCTGTTCTTCTCCTGACCTGACCGTCTGGGCTCTGGGAGCAGGAGTGTTCAGACTGAGGAGATATACAGTATATATATGTATATATATGTTTATACTGTATATATAAATTTGTGCCAGTACACTTCCTGAGGTCTGCTGACCGCTTGCTACTTTCTACATGTACAATGAACTACAAAGCAAGAGGGGAGAGGGCTTTTGTACACGTGGCCCCAGTCCTCTGGAATGCACTGCCCATTACCGTCCGTCAGTCGTCATCCATCACAGTCTTCAAATCTCGCCTACAGACCCACTACTCTGAGCTGGCTTCTAGACAGAAGCCCTTTTTTAGTTGGTTCTTATCTTAATGTTTTTAGAGTTTTTAAACTGTATTTATTTGTTGTTTTATTGTGTTTTTATTGTATTTATTGAGTGTTTTTATTGTGCTTCTACTGCTTTTATTGGGTGTTTTATTGTGTTTTTATGAGATCTATTGGGTGCGTTTAATTTGTGTTGTGCAGCACTTTGGTCAGCTGACATGCTGTGTGTAAATGCGCTTCTATAAATAAAGTGGTATGGTATATAATACCATCATATATATATATATATATATATATATATATAATATTATATAAATGAATATAATACCATCATATATATATATATATATATATATATATATATATATATATATATATATATATATATATATATATATATATATATATATATATATATATATATATATATATATATATATATATATATATGGACTTTAGTCCAAATTCATTAAATATCTGATTTTTGGAATAAAAACATGATTTTATCAAATAGATTAGGTTCATTTATGAATTCAAGTTTTAAAGATGAGACATTTCACATGTTTCATGTTGAGATGGATAAATGTCACGTTAAATACTACATTCTGAATGATGATGTGGGATTAGCTGAACATCTCAAAAGGTGATCACAACCTGAGAGTTGGAGCTTTGTGTTCACACAAAAAGGAACACAATCGAGTTTTGACTCCATTCTGGTGACATGAAGGTCCCTGTAGCTGCTAGACTAGCATCCATTCAGCAGGTGTTCATGTAAATGCTCCATAAGCTGAACCTTCAGCACAGCCATCGTCATCATCATCATCATCATCATCACCTTCCTCAACAGGAGGGGAGTAGGGATGAAGAGGATAGAGGAGGAGGAAACAGCCTCCATCAGGCGTCAGCTCCACCTCAGGAATGTCATCAGAAGTTTTGTTTAGAAAGCAGCTCTCTGAGTTCTGACTCTGTTAATAGACCCCGCTCACACTCTGGTGGTGATCAACTACATTGTAGTCACAGCTGCAGTGCTGCACTGAGGCACACTGTAAGAGGCCGCCAGGCAGCCATGCACCAGCACCAAAGGTATGAGATTTTTGTAAATTTATTAAAAATAAAAAACCTGATAAATCTCACATCATGGTCTGAGAGTCCTTCAGGTGTCTTTTGGTAAACTCCAGGTGAGCTGCCATGTTCCTTTTACTAAAGAGTGTCTTCAGTCTGGACTCTACCATTCAGGCCTGATTGGTGGATTGCTGCAGAGATGATTGTCCTGGAAGGTTCTCCTCTCTCCACAGAGGAACTGGAGCTCTGACAGAGTGACCATCAGGTTCTTGGTCTTCTCCCTGACTAAGACCCTTCTCCCTGATCACTCAGTTTAGATAACCAGCAGCTCTAGGAAGAGTCCTAGTGGTTTAAAACTTCTTCCACTTCCAGATGATGGAGGCCACTGAGCTCAATGGGTCCTTCAAAGCAGCAGAAATGTTTCTGTAATCCTGGCTCTGAGGTCTACAGACAATTCTGACTTCATGCTTGGTTTGTGCTCACTCAGTGGCGCCTTCAGAAAATTTTCACAGAGATAGCCAGATGGGGTTAGAATCCATGTATCATTTGTTCTTTCCATTTTCAATTGAAAACCAATAATCAAAAAATGAAAAGTGATTTACTTTTTTGTTATTTGTTTTTGAAATGGATAAAAAACAACAAAAAAGGGCTTGTTTTTCATTCTTTCAATTCTCTCAGATCTGTTGTAATGTCACTATTTCGCCACAAGAGGGCAACATCTGGACGTAAGATAAGCTTGGTTTGAAGTTCGTTGTAATGCCACTATTTCACCACAAGAGGGCAATGTCACTGCCCGATTTGTAACCGGAAGCACGATCAGTTCTGCGCATGCGCAAAGCCTACGTCACTTCCTCTTTTCACCAACTTAGGGACATTCAAGTCTTTTGAATGAGACAGTTAGCTCCCAGTTAGCCCTTAGCTTTTACCAACAACTTTGCCTCTTTCTCGACTGCGCAGACCATTTAAACAATGGATACCTATGTGTATAAACATTATGTATGAATATAGATTTATTATATTCTTGTTAACACCTTAAGAGATACTCTGAACCGTAACTATCGTAAAATATTTCACTGCGAGTACACGCGTTCTGCACATGGGCAGAACCGATCGGGTAGACCTGATCTGTACCGTCTGACTTTGTGCATGCACAGTAAGGATCGGGCCGTCCTGATCCCTTTTTATTTTTTATTTTCTTCGACATTGTATGAAACGTTGTCATTATTGTAACCTTTTTAATAAACACTTAATACTGTTAACATCTTAACAGATACTCTGACCCGTAATTACCGTAAAAAGCTTCAGCGGTTGTAGACTCATTTCGCACATGCGCAGAACCGATTGTGCTTCCGTTACAGATCGGGCAGTGACAGACAACATCAGATTGTAAGAAAATCTTAGTTTGAAGTTTGTTGTAATGTCACTATTTCGCCACAAGAGGGCAACATCTGTTTGTAAGAAAAGCTTAGTTTGAAGTTTGTTGTAATGTCACTCTTTTGCCACAAGAGGGCAACATCCGATTGTAAGAAAAGCCTATTTCAAAATCTGTTGTAATGTCACTATTTCGCCACAAGAGGGCAACCTCTGATTGTAAGAAAAGCCTATTTCAAAGGTTGTTGTAATGTCACTATTTCGCCACGAGAGGGCAACCTCTGATTGTAAGAAAAGCTTAGTTTGAAGTTTGTTGTAATGTCACTATTTCGCCACAAGAGGGCAACCTCTGATTTTAAGAAAAGCTTAGTTTGAAGTTTGTTGTATTGTCCCTATTTCGCCACAAGAGGGCAACATCCGATTGTAAGAAAAGCCTATTTCAAAGTCTGTTGTAATGTCACTCTTTTGCCACAAGAGGGCAACATCCAATTGGAAGAAAAGCCTATTTCAAAGGTTGTTGTAATGTCACTAAATCACCACAAGAGGGCGGCAGCTGTCCACCCAAAGCAGAAGCCAAAGGTCATACAGTCAAAAGATAGTTCACTGCTTCTGGCGTTTGTCCTAATTTCAACAGCTCAACTGGCTATCTTTAATGTGAGCTTCACCTTTGCCCAAACCAACTTTAAAACAAGATAATAATTATTGTGTCTAATGTTTAAATAAATCATAATATTGCCTCCAATTTTCTACTACTTTATTTAAAATTTAAAGATCTTTTCAAATTTGGAGTGATTTTATGTGTGTTAAATTGATCATATGGTGGAATAACATTGGAGTCAATTATTATATATATTTTTTTAAATTAAATTCTTTGATCATTTGTGTCATTTTGTCCAACAGAACGTGCTGTATATAATAATGTTGTAATGTCAGTAAACCACCACAAGAGTGTTTGTCAGCAGAAGCAGAAATCAAAGCCCAAAAAGTCACAAGATAGTTCACTGCTTTGTTCTACTATCCCAGCTAAACACACCACACTTCTTTAGCTAGTGGTTATCAAACATTACTGCCATGATTTATAATGACGTTTTTTTTTTTATATCCTTTTCCGTTTTACTTTCAACTTTTGTACAGGGGGAACTTATCCTGACAGCTGTGTGTCAGTTCTGACTGAGGACGATTTAGCAACGAGCGCACCCTACAGAACTGGTGGAGGAACACTTCTAGACGGGGGAGCTCATGTCAGTGTAACACCTGGTAAACCTGAGCAATTAAATATTAAAATCAAATTCATTCCTAAATTTCCTTCTGCCCCTTTTTTCCACCTTGTATTTTTTTATCTGAGACCTTTTTTAATCAGATTAAAAACACATTATAAACACATAAAAACATGGATGACCCATATTTTTAATTTTTTTAAACCCAGAGCAGACAGCGGTAGTGGTTATAAGACCTGAGACCCTCAGTAATAAACGAGGTTCAGTCCCTCTGGATGGATTAACGTGTCCTCTGGTTCTGATGGACCAGGACCTTTAAGTCTCCTATAAAGAATGTTTCTAGGGCTGCTTCCTTCCACCTGTGGTTTTACTAGAATTAGAACCATCCCGACTCAAAGTGATGAGAGGAACTATCCATCATTCATTAGGTTGATGATTCTCTATGATCAGGATGTTCTAATCGTTCTTAGAGCCTCCAGCTGATCAGGATGCTGTTGTTCTGATGAGAGTCAGGTCAGATTTCTAGTTTGAGCGTTACTTCATTGGTTCCCCGTTAAGAGATCTTCTTGTTCTAGAGGTCTCCATCAGAGCTCTTGGTTCTCAGACTGCAGGTGTGGTTCTTGAGTTTCTAACAGAACGTGAGGCAGAGCTTTCAGGTCTCAGGCTCCTCGCTGGAGGATCCAGCTTCTGGTTTCCATCCATGAATCAGAAACTCTACTTTTAAATGAAGATTCAGATTTTCGTTGTCCTAATGACGTTTGGAGCAGGTTGCTGAAGACATTCAGGAGACGTGTGTACAGTGACTGATTTTAATAGTTTCATAAACAACTATATAAAACAATTCATTAAAATTCATGCACTTTCAGTGTGAATTCATTCTGAAAATATAGAAAAATATTTACAAGTTTGAACCATAACAGTGACTTCATTTAGTTGGGTGGTTTACAAAGAATACACTTGGCTGCATAGAAACATTATTATTGCCTACAAGGAAAATAAATCAAAAAACAAAAGCAAAAAATTCCAGTTTATTTAAATTCTAACAGGTGTTTCTGCTGAAGGACAACGGTGTTCATCATCCTGTAAAACTGAGTCCAGCCACTGATTTCAACACAGTGAACAAAATAACTAAGTACTAGTAAAAAAAAGTATTGTTAAAAAACGTTCCCTTAAAAATTACATTCTGAGAGCATTACTGTGAAAAAAGAAAAATTACTCGTAGAATGACCAAAAGCCTGAGTCGAGAAGGAAAGTATAGACAGTCAATTCAAAAAGCCTGAGGAAACAGTCAGCTGATTCACTATATTACACACACACACACACACACACACACACACACACACACACACACACACGCACGCACGCACGCACGCACGCAACACACACCCAAAAAATTAAGTACAATTTACAACATTGTGTGATTTTTTTTACATCTAACATAGGTTATTAAATAATTCACAAAGTCGCTGGTGAGGAAAAATAAAGACCTGCTAAAGAAAAATGGCAAATGCTGTAAATGAGGTACGTCAGGTGTTGAAGCCTGAGTCCGTTCCAGATCCAAGCAGACGCTGTGAATCAGGACTGGTGTAAAAACTGATTTCTTATTGAGTTACAGTTAAATAAAGAAAATAATTCCATGATTGAAACACAAAGACAAGCACTGAGGAGTCTCCAGTGTCGGGTTGGGTAGAATGAGGCAGCATTTAGGGTCTGTTGAGTCCATTTCAAGCATAAAAAAAAATAATTACAAAAGTAAAAAAAACTTGTTAGCAGGCTGTAGAGCCTGAAGATGCATCTTAAACTCTTAAATAGAAAAATAAAATTAGATCTTTTTATCTGCTGCCCCAAAAGCTACTTCTTGTTTTTTTTATTTTATTATTTTTGTCTCCAGGGTCCTCAGATGCTGTTGCTGAAGTGAACAAATGAACAGTCAGGCTGAACTGACTGACGCACAGTGCTTCAGGGTCCAGTCAGTGTAAGGCATTTACCGTGTTGCTAAGTCTATGGCTGCAGCTAGCAGACCCAGGCAGCTGCCGTTATGTCTTGCGGCTGCTCCAGATCTGCTCTGGCGTGCTCCTGTGGTCTGACGAGTATTCATACGGTGAGTGATATCCCATCGGTGAGCGAGAGTCACAAGGGGAGCGCTGGTCCCGGGGAGAGCGGGTCCCGCTCGCAGACGCCCGCTGGTCCGTCTGCCAGTTGGAGTGGTAGCGGTAGGAAGAGCGGTGGTCCGAGTGGGAGACGTCCTTCATGTCCAGCCGATGGTCTCTGCTAGGACGGATTTCCTCCAGCTTCCTGTGTTTACTGTCATAATACCTGCAGAAATCACATCGGAAATTATGTTAACAAGTAAAAAGACAAACACGTGTTTCAAATGTCACAGTTAACATTTTAATCCGTTCCAGACCCCAAAGAGAGGAAAAGTCCAGGGGCCTCATTTATAAAACTGCTCACGCAAAACTGTTAGCTAACGTTTGTGAGGATGAGCGCTCCCGTGGTTTTTAAAGGGCGGGGGTGGGGGGCTCAGGTAGCCAAAGGTGCTCTGATTGGCTCTGTCCTCTAGAGAGGAGTGGTCTGTTCCCTTCTTGACGTTAGCAGGGGAAAGATTTAGAAACCACCCGTTTTAGCATTAGCTCAAAACACATTTCAATCAATCAATCAATCAATCAATCAAATTGTATTTATAAAGCACTCTTCATGCTAGGGGCAGCTCAAAGTGCTATACAGATTTAAAATAAAATAAAACAACAATTCCATAAAAAATAATAACAGGGTCCGGTCCTTCTGTGTTTGTCTCTTTCCTGTCCTCTCAGACTCCAGTCTCTCCATCCTGGCTCTGCTGGAGGTTTCTTCCTGCTCAAATAGTTTCCCTTCCCACTGTCACCTCCTACTCTGTTGAGACTGGTGATTAAATATTAAAATCTAATTCTTCTGGCCTGTTTTTCCACTTTATACTTTTGATCAGAGCCTAGAACAGATTCTGTGAAGTGGACAGTGACAGAAGAGGAAAGTCATTTTTGACGTGTTCTACTGAAAAATGTAGATTTGAATTTCACAATGAATGGTGCATTAAATCGTCCCATCTGCACCAACAGCCAATGTGATGGTTAGATGGGGAGGAAACATTTCACCCAAATGGACTAAATGACCAGAATGACTCAAACAAAAAGCTGCATGAAACTCAGGCGTTTGGTTGAGGAAGGAGGACGTTCTCTGTCTCACCTGTCCTGTCTGTCTCGACTGTCGGCTCTGTAGTGGTCTCTGTCTCTGTGGTCTTTGCCGTTGCTGAAGGAGGAGTACGCTCTTTTCCTGGACTCCTCTGATGGGGTCTTCTTGTGGGACTCTAAGCTGTGTCTCTCTTTACTGTTGCAGCTGTCGTGGTGTCGACCTGAAGGCTGATGCCGGTCAGAGCTGTAGCTGTCCCTGCTGCTCTCATCGTGGTGAGAGCTTTCCTTCAGCCTTTCAATGTCTGAGAACAAATAAATCCAGATTTCAATACCAAAGACACCACCTCACTTCATCAGCTGTGAGAGTGTAACCTACCAGCGTGTTTATAGCCATGAGTGTTCATATTTCTAGTGTTCTGCTCCATTGCCTAGGGAGAGACAACAACCATGATGGATTAATTATGGTTTCAGAGGGTGAGATGAAACTAGGGCTGCCACAAACAATTATTTTGAAAGTTGATTAATCACCGGTTATTGTTACAATTAGTCGACTAATCGGATCATGCGTACATTGGACACATAAAAGGTACAGTTTAATGCACCTGCACACAATAATTTTATTTGGTGTTCAGTCTTAAAGTATAAAAAAATAAAAATTCTCCCTCTGTTCTTCGGTCTTTCAAAGTCTGTATAAAACAAATAGTATGTAAATGTGTTTATACTTCTATAATTTTTCTAAGCCATGGACTACACAGCTCTTTACAGTCATTTACATGCTGGTGGCAGGAAGCTACATTATAGCCACAGAAGAGAGGAAACCAGACCCTCTGATCACCACCAAAAGGTGATGTGAGTGAAGCGTCTGACCCGAGAACACAACGACAGGTGACCCAATCAGAGCGAGTGTCACACCGGTGTTACAGCACGAGCTGCCGAGTGCTGCTCAACTGGTGAAGGAACGCATCTCGATGGGGGGACTTATAACGACGTAACACCAGCAACATCCTGTTGCAAAACAAATGCTCCCTACTGGGCCCATGCTGCCCCAGTTATAATAAAATCTGTGTTTGCTTTTTCTGTCATACAGACTACAACAAGAGACAGTGAGCATACCAGAGAAAGCCGAACTGTAACTAGCATTAGCCGCTATTAGCTTTCCTCTTGGGCAATCATAATAAACTCAGGTTGTGTGGCTTAACCTGGTGGGGGGGCCAAAGCACTCGGGGAAACTCTGGGCGCTTTGCGGACCAGCAGCATGTAGCTCTGCAGACCCAGAGCACAAAGCTCTGCCGGACCCAAACAGAGCTTTGCTTCGCGGTCCCGCAGCACAAAACTGCACTGGACCAGGAGCAGCGTACGAAACTCCGCGGACACGCATGACCCAACAACAAGGTGTTGCATCTCCGCCGGACTTTGTGCTCTGGATCTGGCGGAGATGCAACACCTCGTTGTCGGGTGTAACAGCCCAGTGAAATAGTCCAATATAACCAGGTCAATCACAGGGGAGCTGCTGGATGCAAGAAAAAACGGTTTGCTCCAGGTTCTGGCTGCTCAGAAAGGGGCAGGACAACAGAAAGGCAGACAAGGCAGTAAAAAACAGCTTAAAAAATAAACAAACGACGCGTCGACTACTAAATTCATCGTTGACGATTTTAATAGTCGACGTAATCGTGACTAATCGTGGCAGCCCTAGATGAAACTAGCTCAGTGTTACTCACCTGGGCATTTTCTTGTCTTTTTTTGATTGCATGCTTATATAACTTATGTAATTTCCTTGCATCAAACTCAGTAAATTTGGATACAAATATCCACAGATTTCTGTAAAAACCAAACAAACTGTTAGTTCCTATAAAACGTGATCCACTTCCCACACATAACCTGAAGGTGAGAGACGGTGAGTAAACTGACTTCCTCCACTGTTTGATCTGGTCAGGGTTTGAATATTCCTTCAAGCACTCTGTGATGTGGTCTCCGATGTTGATGAGACACTGTCTGGTGTGTTCCAGCTGCTCGCGCTCCGACAGGCCTTTCTCTGGTCTGTCTAACTGCTTCAGGGCAGCCTTCACTGGACGCATCCTCTCTTTACACTGAAACATTAGAAAAACAAACTCCGTGAGAATCATTATGTCTGCAGATTGATGCTGGTGTTGACCTCGGACTGCTGGCTACTTCACGTTGTTTGTAGCTACAGATCAACGTACCACACTGAACGTCCTCTGGTCCAGTTCCTCAGACTCATCAGATCCCAACACGTGTTCTGCATTAGCTGCTTTATGAACAGACGGGTCTGAGGGTTTCTTAGTCCGCTCTCGTACCTCGGTCTTTACTTCATTCTGATGAAAACATATTGAGAGTTAATTTGAGAAAGTTGTTTCGCCTCTTAAATAATTGACTCAGTGCATAATTCTCAATTCTTCTAAACCCTTGAACCTTTCCTACCTTCTCTGTGCCCTCCTCCTGTTTATGTGTGGACTCAAGAGTCGTGATTTCACTTTTCTCTTTTGACTCATTTGTCTCTTTAAAGTCACAATTCTCATTCTTCTCCTTTTTTACATCTTTTTCTTTGCCATCCCTCTCCACTGATGAAAAGACGTCCTGCTCGTCATCTTCATTATCCTCCTCCTCCTCTTCCTCCTTCACCAGCATCTTATCTGCTCGAGCCCATCTGCTGGATACCTTCACCTGAGCCATCTCCTGAAAGAGTCAAATGTCATGTCACAAACTCAGAACTCTTTACGGCAGCAGATTAAATGACTACCACGTTTACCTTTTCTTCATCGATGTCATCCTCATCATCCGACCCCTTGTCTGATGGAAGATCTGAAGACGGGCTCTTTGTCACCTCTTCTGTCTTAGTCGACCTTTGAGCTTTGCTCTTTTTGCTTCTCGGTTTCCTCTTACGCGAACTCATCTGCATACAAACAAAAACAGCTGATACGACCTGACAGACGTACAGTTTGTTATGAATAAAATGAGCAAGTCACACGACACATTTTAAAGAGCTTCCAGCTCAACATGACTGTTACACTTGTCTCATCAAAATAAATGTTTCAATCAGTTCCAGCTGCAGGTTACATGCTGACAACTGATTATAGTTCATCTGTGACCTGATGATACAGACTTTATATGAATCTGATTCTCAAAGAATTTCAATAAACAGAATGCATAAAAAATCTGATGAACTAAAAATTACTATTCTGTCAATAAAAAAACTTGACATGAATTAAGACCAGTTGACGCCAGTCTCCACTGGATGTTCTGGTGCATCTCCAGTTTCAGGTCCTTTGAAGTCACCTGCAGCCTCCTGACCCTGAACAGAACCACTGGGACTTACTGTTCCTGCTTGCTTCTGAGCTTCTTTTCTGGCCAGGTCCTTGCTCAGTAGTTTGATGAGGTAGTCTGCTCTGGCCTGTAGCTGTTTGGCCTGAGGCTTCTTGTCAGGATCATCTGGTAGCAGCTGATTAACAATTAACACAACACCAGGTCAGTTTTATTACAAGTGTCATATTTCATTGGAGGAGTGGTCAATAAGAAAGAGAAGACAAAAGACAAACCCCACTAATTCTGATGCCAGGCTGTTTCCTCGTTCTGGCTCTGGATCGTTGGTGTTGATTCTCAATCACGACATCAGAAGATATGTTTTTAGGAGACTTCATGTTTTACCATTTTTATAATTCTGATCATGGTTTGAGATTCTCAGGTTTATAAGTTGCCGTGATGTTTGACGTCTAGGGAGCAGTTTGTCTCCTATCTTGTAACTTGTTTACGTGAGGTGCTGCAGTCTGAATGCTGTGAAACATCTAGAGAAGAAGAACCAAAGCTGTGTTGTAGGTGTAAGAGTAACCTTTCTCTTCTGCCTGACAGAAACATGCTTAGCCTGATGGTGTAGTGTTTGTGTTCCCATGGGCATCTCCCAGTATCACCACATGTGGTCAAACCCTTTATTTATCCAGGTAAAAGTCTTCCTGAAATGATAACTGAAGATCAGAGGAGACAGTGCTGCAGATTGGTTCCAAATCAGCAGCAGCCATGCAACAAATTTAGCTCAAAACAGTCCTACCAATGCATTAGAGCTCTGTATTACCTGTTTTACTGTCGACACATTGTTAATAGGGCTGGGACGACGCGTCGACGTAATCGATTACGTCGACGCGTAAAATACGTCGACGCAAAACATGTGCGTCGATGCATCATCGCTTTCAAAACAAACATGGCGCCAGTGAGTAAATCAGTCCACCGGACTCGTAGTTAAAAAGTATGGGACTATTTTAACAGAAAAGGAAGCGAATCAGTCGTTTGTCGGCTTTGTAAAATGGAAATCGCCGATCATAAAAGCACGACGGTGCACCAGCATCTCAAGCGGCATCCAGGAGCAGCTTCCGCAAATGACAAAACACCGAAAGTTTTCTACTTTTTTACTAACGCTGGTTTTTACTAGGGGTCCAACGGGTCGTCACTGATCCTGATTCCTATGGATCGCCCTCTATAGTTTGGAACGCATGTGTTCCGGACGACGCAGCGCTCGCTAAATCATCTCTGACACTCTGCTTATATGCTTGCGCGCTCTGAATCTGCAAATAATTCCCCTCTGAGAAAGACGTTCGTTTTGCCATCACGTATAGAGGTTCAGGCTGTTGGAGTCGGTCGTTTTAGTTCACCAGAACAAAGATCCCCGATCAATATCTGGTCAAGTCTGTTGCGCGCCCGCGGAGCAGCTGATTCCTCCGTCTCTCTCTGTCAGCTAGAATAATCATCTCTCTGATAGACAAACCAGACTCATCTATTTCTGTCTAGGATAACGTAGTATGTTGGGCTTTTATACGAGCTAATGGACGTTAATATAACCGGAGTTCTAGCAGGAGGCTCAGAGCAGCGCCTGGAGCGTCACGCCCCTCCGCCCAGCTGTGACCGCAGGGAGAGACTAGTTTCACAGAAACAGGTCTGTGACCCCGGAGATTTGCATTTAAGTCCATCTCCCCCATTAATTAGTTTTAATATGATTCAATATTATTATTACTATTATTATTTATTGGTTAATATAGCCCTTTACAACAGTCAACTAGACAGCCAAAGTGCTTTACAAGCCTAAGTAAAAGCAGAAATACAAATAAAAGAATGCATTAAAAACAAACAAAACTAAGAATTAAAAGGAATCAGAAAACTGGAATAAAAGTCAACACTACGGAGTGTTAAAAGCCTTCCTGAATGAAAACGTTTTAAGATTGAATTTAAAAAGGCCCAGGTCAGTGACTAGTCGTAGGTCCAATGGAAGCTGGTTCCAGAGTCGGGGTGCCGCCACAGAGAAAGCCCAGTCACCCCAGTGTTTATATCTGGTCCTCTGAACTTTTAGAAGAAACTGGAATGAACATTGTATTGAAGCATTGGATTGACATCTTGAGTTAAATGTTGTACTACTACAAACTTTATTTTCAAGTTTTTTATTAAAATGTGTTCAAATGAAGAAATTTGTTTATTTCATTGAGATACTTAAAATAGCAAATGTCAAATTACTATACAAGTCAAATAATGGGGAAATAATCGATAATCGAATCGAATCAAAATCGAATCGAATAGAAAAATGAATCGTTAGATGAATCGATGCATCGAAAAAAATAATCGCTAGATTAATCGATTACAAAAATAATCGTTTTGCCCAGCCCTAATTGTTAACAGAGCCTGCAACAGACGGCTCCTCTCACAAAGAACCACTGGTTTTATAACAGCAGTGTACTACATGACCTGTGGGGTCAGCATTGTTTATCAAGGTCTCATGGCCGTTAGGTGAACACCATTTTTAGTTATAATTTATAATGTGTTTCCAGTATTAGTAAATAGGAGCATCTGTACTGCTTTTGTTATATTACAGCAAATTAATAGTAAACCCCTCTAACTAATGTTGAGTTAGTTTTAAATTGTGTTCTGTTCAGGCAGAGAGGTGGACAGACTGGAGCAGATGAGGTCAGAATTTTGATTTAAATTATCACTGACTAATCAGGAAGGAAAAAGTCTGATTAGTCGACTATCAGAATAGTCATTAGTAGCAGCTCTAACATCCTGATAGGACAAACTGGAACAATAAAATGTTAGAAATAAAAATAATTTCATATCTTCAGCCACACTTGTTTAAAAACATCCCATGCTTCAGACCAAAATCAATGACTGTTCTATCCACCTGTCATCATGTCCGTTCAATCTTATTGCACTAACTTGGTTTGGTGGGTTCTAGTGCTGCTGAACCGAGAGGAGCTAGTCTTATGGAGCAGCAGTTCAGAACCTTCTAGAGATGGCTAACACAACCAGAGGAGATGTGATTAAAACACCGCGGCACTCCTCTCCCCCGTCTGAGAGAAAGGTCATGAAGGCTTTAGGAGGAGCTTCCAGGTAAAGGAGGATGGATTAGATGGCCTATTGTGATTTAAAAGATCCCTTTGTGTTGCATTTTGGGTAACGCCGTGCACCGCGTACACTAAACAGAGGAGGTGGTCTCAGGTCTTATTCACCTACAACACAGCATTGACTCTTCTTCTATGTTCTTCTCACAGCCATTTAAACTTTGAGACATTTACCTGCAACACCCCACAAAAACAACTACAAGTGACAACAAGCCAAAAGGAGCGAGTGGGTCAGTGACTGTAGTGACTTAAAGGACCCCATTAATGTGAAACGTTCCAGCAACAACGTATAAACCCATAACTCCCAACCCATGATCAGAACCAAAGAAACCTAACTAACTATAATACTGGGAAAGGAGGCTATGCACGGTAACAGAGGAGGATACGCAATGAAAAGCATCTTTAGATGAATCAACACCTGAAGAATCAAATCAAACCAAACACAGTGAGGTCAGATTTACAGCTCTACTCGGCACCAAGAACAAACACAGCAGTGATGGTGTTTAATGTACCTAAACTGACAGAGAACAATTGGAAACACTGAGCTCCAACAACAGTATCAAGTCTAGGATTGTCACGGTGTGAAAATTTACCTTCACGGTTATTGTGACCAAAATTATCATGGTTTTTGGTATTACCGTGGTATTTTTTTAAAGGGTGTTGAATATGTTCAACTAGACAACTAAATAAACCCTCTAGATTAGGATAATATTGTCCTCAGCTTGTGTCCTTCCAGAGAGCTTTTCAGATTTGGGGAGATGTCATCAGGCAGTAATCATTGTTAAATTCATAATAATTCATAATCAATCAGCATTGGTGACTGTAGATCAGTTGACCAACACCCTAATGTACTGCATGGGCCACCGTACTTGACAAAAACAACCTTGTTTCTATGGTTACCCGTCGTACGTTATGCCAATGTGGTATTCTCTCTGTACTGCTCCCTGCAGCATGCTTAATAAACGACCAGTTATTTTCTGCTAAGCTGGAGTTCTGGTGTACTTATTTTGACATGCTTCATTAAGCAAGTATCAACAGCGACCAGCTATTATCTGCCCGCTGTGAGCCCTGTAGCGACACGGTTTATGTAAGTCCTCACATCACGTATTTGAGCTAACACGCTAACGTTACCTTCCTTGCATTGACTGTAGAGTTGTGGGTGATGGTCATGCAGATGTGTGATGAGATTTCACGCCTTTCACAGACACTTTTTTCCGGCATGTTCTGCAAACAACTGTCCCTCAGCATTCTTCAAATACCCAACATATGCCCGTACTTCTGACTTTGTCTGCTTTGAGGGCTGACAGATGTACTCAGCGCCGTTTTCTCCTCTTTCTGCTGTCATTTTAGCTTTAGACTGTAAACACTACAAAGTGCGCATGCGCGGAAGCTTCACCAGATGGGACAGTGGCTGCTAAGGCTCAACGCACACCTACACCGCGAACGCGGTTATCCACTGAGATAATATATATTTTTAAAAACATGACGGTAATTATTATTGTCAACATTTTTACCGTGACATCCCTAATCAAGTCCTTACAAAAGTCCTCTCCCAATCTCTTAATGTTACTGAAAATGAATAGGGACTAAAACTCTGGACTTCTGATAATTCAGTAACAGAGCTAGAAAGCTCTAAATAAAAAGCTGTGCTCAGCAGAAAACAGACCTCAAACTATCTCTGTAGCAACAGTGATTTCACTCAGAATAAAACAATGGATGTGCATAACAAACACATGACTTAGGAAAGAATGAAATCTACTAGTAACCCCTCAGTTGACTGAACAATAACATCTAAAGTAGGGCTGCAACAAACAACTATTTTGATAATTGATGAATCGGATGGGGTCTCGACACGATTAATCAGATAAATCTGAGAAAATGTTTAAAGTCCTAGGGAAATGTTGATGACTCAAACATGATTGGGTTTAAGATGCTGCATCATCACCGTCGTACTCCCGAGCTATGCAAGGTTGTTGCAGGTAACAAACTACTTATATGTGTTGTTTAACATAAAGTGCTTCCAAACTTTAAAACTTTTTTTTTTTTTAGGTCTGCCTGCTTCTGCCATGTTCCAGTTGTGTCATTACTAGGGATTCTTAGATACTAGATTTTTTCTGAGTACAAGCACGAGTACTTAGAGTTGAGTACTTGCCGATGCCAAATACCGATACGAGTACTAGTACTAAATCGTGGTTTGGTACAACAGAAAAAAGTTAAATACTAGTTTAGTTTTTAAAAAATATTTTTAATATATTTAATAGGGCTGCACAATTATGACCAAAATAATAATCACGATTATTTTGATCAATATTGTAATCACGATTATTAATCACGATCATTCATCCTGTCCGGTAAAATCTGTTTTATTGCACCAGTTATAAATAATGTTGCAACATTTTTCTGTGAAAAATAAAACTTTAGAATAGATTATAAATAATGAAAAAAACCAACTAAAAACTCAAATAATTTTATATTTATAAATGATGCAAACCCCTCCTCAAATACTCAGATTTCTGAAGCCTTCATTGCTCACTGTATTGATAGGGCACATATCTTTGGCCAAATAAAAAGATATTGCGTCTGTTATTTCTGCGTGTCTTTGTGAAGAAGATGGATACTAGCCTAGTATACTAGACCGTCAGCACAGATATAGTCTGGTTTACCAGATACCTCGTCTCCAGATGCTGCAGCATTTTACATTCCAGACATGACTTGCTCTCATCAGTCCAACTTGCTGCCGCCGTAATGTGTGACTGGCTGCTACAATGCTGAGTGGCTTGTGCGCGGTTTCTATTTTGGCAGCTTAAGGAAGCTTTAGCCATGCGTTCTCCCCCTGGTGGTTGGCAGACTATTGATTGAGGCGGTGTGTGATGTAGAGGCAAGTAGAAGAGCTCGCAATTTGACTGGAAATATCGTTGACGATCAGGTTCATTTAATTGTGGCCGCCAAAATCTTGATCACGATTAAAATTCGATTAAATGTGCAGCCCTAATATTTAATATTTTTAACACAATAACTTTGTTCAGCAGCAGCAGGTCGTGTTACAACAAGACAGGATCTGTCAGCTGGTTGCATCACTATAAAATAAAATGTCACATTTATCTGTTTTTCCATCCAATGACAGCAGTCGTGCCACAAAACCTACGTTAAATGTCACACAGTGGGGAAATTGGTGCATTTTTTTCTTAAAGGGATACTCCACCGGTAAGTTATTTTTTGTCTATTGCCATATTCCTCAGAGTTAGATAAGTGGGCAAAAACAATTTGTAAACAGCCCAGCCGTTTTCCTGATCCGGCAGGCGGATATTTGCCTCCGGCGATACTCCTTTAGCATTAGCTTAGCGTAAAACACTGTAAGTGAATGGTACCTAATAGCATGCTAGTTGGTGCCATTCACTTACAGTGTTTGTCACTATTTTAGCAAAACGTTAGCATTTAAAGCTAAACATGCTAAAGCTTTGGAAATCGATCAGGCATTACTGTATAAACGGATTACGGGAACTTTACAACCAGACGTCAGTACTACGGCAAAACAACAACTCCTACTACAGCTACCAATACTACTACAACACAAGTAAGTTAACGCCATTGGCTTTCTCTCTCATTCAGCCTACAGACGAGTTGCACGCTTCGTCTGTTAAATAAAGGGTGCAGGGGGGAAAGTAGCGCGACTGGTGACCACATAATCGCGCGACACAACAAATTGATGATGAAATTCGTTGCCAACGCATTTTATCATCAAATTTTATCGACTTTATCGATTCTTTGTTGCAGCCCTTATCTAAAGTATCACCAATGGTCACATGTTATATAATATTGTTATATCATTTTACACCTAAACAAACAGCATTCATCATTGTGAAATCCACTGCCCCTGAACTCACCTTGTTTGTGAGATTTAGGTCTGGGTCCATCTTGATCATCTCCCAGCTGCCATAGCCATATTCATAGATCCCAATGAGAAGGCTCGAGTCATCCTCCTTCCCCCACTCGATGTCGAAGTGTGCTGCCTTTGAGTGGCATGGAATCATATATCTAAACAAAAGCACAAAACTCATGTTCAGACCAGGGGTTGAAGCAAAATATTTTCATCTGACGGAAAATCAGCCGCTCGCGGGGGTGGTGGTGGGGGTATAAGTATAGGTAGTAAGCGCAGCTCCTTTCGAGACCGGCAGGTCCACACAGACTCCTGTCCAGGTGGAGGAAGCATGTAATAAAATGCGCAAAATCAATGTCGTAATATAAATAATTATTCATATTTTCTTTTAGAAAAATAACATTGATTTTGAATGCATGTTCAGACCGGGGTTTGAACCCAGGACTCCAATATGAAACACGGTTGCTCTACCGCTAGACCATGGTTCCTTACTCTCTCTCCCTCCTCTTTTTCTCTGTGTCACTCATTTCTTCTCCTACCTTCTACGTTTGTGTGAGAGGGAGGCTGATTCACGGGTCTAATAACATAAATAACCATAATAACACTTCGCTGAGCTGAAAGAGCAACTTCTCTTCTTTCAAAAACCGTTTGAACTTTTTATTGTGGAGTGCAGAAATGCGTCGAAGCCTGCGTTAATGGTCAATGCGGGATAGTGTCTAAATTTGTGGAACGTGTGAAAAGTAATAAAGATACGGGACAATCCTGCACAAAACGGGACATCTGGTCACCCTAACCGCTAGCGTACATCCTGGACTGAGAGACTCGTTCCGGACCGGCCTATCCAGATAACGCCTCCTTCACCTGAACACAGCTCCTCACACAGCAGCACCTTGTTCTGCTGGGGTGCTGTAGTTTTATTGGTGGTGACTCATCACCTCTGTCCACGCTAAAGGTTGTACACCGGAGATGTTCGCGCTGCGCCGCAGGCGCGCCATGGATTTGGCCAGTCTAATACAGGACCCGTTCGGAAAATGGCACCCATAACTTTCATTATTCTCACGTATCTTTATTTGAGAGAGAGAGAGAGAGAGAGAGAGAGAGAGAGAGAGAGAGAGAGAGAGAGAGATCTGATCTGACTGAACTTTTTCTCTTTTGTCCCAATTGACGGAATTCCGTCCCCACGACGGAGAACTTTAACCCCTGGACTAGACTCTACCAGACCTGTGGACTGACATGTTCATCCTCAGAAAGGTTAAAAGCTTTTCAGTAGGCCAGACCTTGTATTTGTGCAAAATCACAGAAGAATGTAAATGTCCCACATCTGTACAGGTCTTTTCTAAGTCATGGACTACAAAGAGTTTCAAATTGTAGTCATTCACACGCAGGTGGCAGTGAGCTACATTGTAGCCACAGACTCATAATGACAACATAAAAGCTAAATTCTCTAAAACAATAATCATATTAACTCCTTGGAGACTATTGTCACAAATTAGGGATGTCCTGATCTGATCACGTGATCGGAAATCGGCCCCGATCACGTGATTTTGGACTCGATCGGAATCGGACGTCACCTCCCGATTTTGACTCGGGTTTCCTCTACATGTGCACCGCCCCGCCAAAATAAAAGCCGCTACGCCTTCAGAAGGAAGTTTGGGTTTTTAATATATGTTGAACAATCTAAAGCACATGGAATTTATATATAGTCTATATTTGTGCACATATATTAACCATAATCAGAGTTTGAATCAGTTTCCGCCGGTCCAGGAGGAGGGAGGGGGCCGGGAGACACGCGAGCTTATGGAGCAGCGACTGGGTTCGCTGCTCACTCCACACCCGCCGGGACTCGTCCTCCCCCTGAACGGAAAGCAAGCACCGACGGGAGTGCTCGGTCCTGGAGGAGGCAGCGAGGCCGGCGTGGAGCGAGTCATACGCGCCAACTCGTTCTCCCTACACCGCGTCTCCCTCCTGGCTCAGGAGGAGATTCTGCTGAGTGCTGCACAACACCCGCCCTCCGTCGAGAAATAAATTGAGCGATGTTTAGATTTTTAAAAAGCGCTTTCTGAGGAGGAGTTTCCTAAATGTCGCTCCAAAACGCACCAAACACTGAAGGATTTCTCCAAATAGTCTAATTAAGAAGTTGTTCAGAGCTGCTGCAGTCAGAGGATAATGCAGGAGGAGTGAAGGAGAAGCTGATGACTTAAGAAATGATCCGGGTCATTGTCAGTAAACAAGTTTGTTCTTTCTGGGCAAAAAATGGAGCAGAGTGTTAAAATAATGTTGACATTTCTGCACCTGAACAGCTGTAGGAAAAAAAAAGATTTTCCTCAAAAAGTTACTTTAACCACAAACTAATTTTGTGCACAGAGAATATATGTTTAAGTATTTAAACATATATGGATATGATAGATTATACAGATGGATGGATTTATGTCTGCAGCATGACATCATTTTGTGGCTTGTTTGTTTTTATTAGTTAAACATCGGCAAAGTAGCACGCAGTAGCAGCTTGAAGCAGAAAGTGTATGTCTGTGGTCTGAAGGCTTTATAAAGTTGATCACAACAACATATTAAAAAGATCAGGACTCGGGATCGGCAGATCTTCAAGATCTAATGACTCAGACTCGGACTCGAGGGCAAAAAAACCTGATCGGGACATCCCTACAACAAATTCACATCAAACCACACCTGGCCTTAAAGTCACCACATAGAGCATTAGTATTAGTACTTTCATTTAAAAACCCAAGCAGGTTTTTTCAAGTTTACACTTTTTTCATTTACAAATCAAATATTTTGAATTTACAATTTCCTTGTTCAGGTTTATAATGAATTATTTTTATTTATGTAGAGCTGATCCTGTTTTGATGCCATACTAAACCCGTCTTATAATTAAGCAATGAAATATTCATTAAATTAAATTTTAAAATGCAGAACTCAGCACTGCCTAGAACAGGTATGAGGCTTAGAATAAACTCCTTCTAGGATGTAAACAGAAGTGGTTTGAAATAAAAAGCTTGTTTAAAAAGCTAAAGGTCAGAATAAATATAAAAACCAGATCAGAGGAACTCAACTCTAATGAGATGTTGCTTTTAAAGGCATTTCTGAGTAATGTGCAATCTTGATTTCAGTTTAAAGAAAACCATATTCTTCTTAAACATTAAGGTCGTCTGAGAAAGACAGAAAGTCATGCAGACCAGTGAGACATGACTGAGGCAGTAAAGCATCTAGAATCTTACTTCTTTCTCTCCTCTGGATCAGCAGGAATCGCTTTGTGGAGCGGAGCCAGTTCTTCTTCATGAGAAATGACCAGTTTGGCATTGACCTGGACTCCAGATATCCTGAACGTAGGGCCTTTCACCTTCCCTCTTCTTCCTCCTGAAACAACAAACATTTCTCTTATTTAAAACAGACATTTAAAAACTTCAATCATTAAAATGGTCCTGAATTTGAATTGTCATCTGATTTTTGTGAAGCACTGACCTGCTGATAATTATTTTTGTCATATTTTGATTTATCTTAAAGAAATAAATTACCAGAAAGTTTTACATTTCTGAATAACTTGAAAATGTTGATGCTAAAATTTCCACATGGAAGATCTGACAGCATGAACTAATAAGTTCACAGACCTGGAATTTTTTATTGCTGCTTGTGCTGCTCACTGACAGAAAAACATTAAAATAAACCTTTTGAATCTCAGATTGGCTGATCAGAACGATCACGCTGAATACTGGCCGATTCTGATCACCAGCTGACCATTTGGTGGTGCACCTCTGTTTTAAAACATTGTATTAACCAGTCAACAACTTTCAAATCCTTGAAAATAAAACCTTAAAATTCAAGCATTTTCAATTTATTTCTGGCACCTGTATGAACCCTGTTATGATCTTCAGTTTTAGGTCAGCGGCCAGATGCTCAGTTTGTACCAGTCATTTATGTCCCAAAGGTAAATTAAGTAACACAAAAGGTCAATTTGACCATTTCCCCCTCAGGCAAATCAGCAGGAACGCTCTCTTTGATTGCCAATTGTTGCTGAATCAGCAGTAAAATTTAAATCTGTCTGAATGTGACTTAATTACACTGTGTGCTCATGTTTGCTTAATGTTTAAGCCAGTATCTCACAGCTTTGTTTAGTTTATGGTTGTTTATGCTGCTGCTGAGGCGTGTTCAGGAGCATAGTGTTCTGGATGTTGTTCCGTTAAAATAATCGATCTAATGCTATATTTGTAGAAATAATATAACAAGGTAATATTGAGTTTAAATACATCAGTGACTCTTAGTGCTAATGTTGTTTTAATGATCAGAAAATGAGCTGCTAGTTTGTCACCAATCTGCAGCAGTGTCTCTCCTGATCTGATTGGCTATGAGTAGTGGGTATGGTCATTACTGTAGAAAATGTTGATTCAAAACCACCCAAACAAACCTTTAATGTCTCAGATGCCTGCTGTTTCAATCAGAACCCTGGCCAGACAGCCGAGAGCTGTCAGAACTAAAGACACAAATACTATTTATACTCCAGATATCAGTAAAAGCTGGAACTGGTCAGTTCCTGTAACCCAGCAGAGTTCCTGTCTTTTTCACCCGTGTGTAAAGGTTCTGATGGAGCATCTTGATGTCTGAACACACCAAAGGCTCAGGCTTGTTTGTGTTTACTCTTTTAAAGTAATTATTCACTGATACATTCATGTTTTTGTCCCAAATGATGAAGCCGTAGACCAGTGATCACCAACTCGCTTTTCCTGAGGACTGTTATCCAGCAGGTTTTAGGTGTTTCCCTCCTCAACATGTCAAGTTCAGAAGAAGTCTGTTAGTCAAGTACTTGAATTTCAAGTTTTCATTTTAACCATACTTATGAACCTATAAAGTGAGTAATTAAAAAGTGAATGACTAAATATTTCTACAAATCAAAGCCACAGGATTCCAAAAACTACATGTGCTGAGACACACAGAGCTGCATGTTAGAATCTGAACATGTCTGTTGTCAGTGGGACAAAGCTTTCATGCCTGGATCTCTAATCAACTCAGAGCTGCACAAATCTGGGTTATTTATCTCAAGTTTGGCAAGCAGATGCAAATGTATTAATGTATTTCATAAAAACTAAAGTAGGATGCAATTGAGACGAATTTGAGATGCCTGCAGCTACTCTGCAACAGGGGTCGCGTTAACCGGAATTTTCAGGTATTTAACCGTTTTTAAAAAAAACTCTGACGGAAAGATCTGAAGGGCGCCGGTCATTCTGACAGGTTTGCGCGTGAGCCTGCCCGTCCATCAGACTGTCATAGGCAATCACTGAATTGTCCCCACTAATAATTCGAACCAAGGATGCAGAAATAATGTTGCATCTTCACCAATAACTGCAGCCCAGACTGAGGTTCTGTGCTGCTGTGCGCAGACCTGTGATCCAGACGTCCTGTGCTCTGCAACAGAAGAACACTGGTCCACCAGAGCGCATCAGGTGTCAGACCGGATCTGTTCAAATGCCCCTTTGCAATCCGGTGCTCAGCGCGCGATCAGAGATGGATTAACTACACTTCCTGTTGTAATGCGCCCTCAGAGTAGCGTTCATAGGCTGTGGAGGCTTGTTGACACGCAAAATCTGCTTCGTGAGCGGCGCGCACACATAGAACTGGACCTCAAACATTCACTCACGCGAGGAGGTCCGCATTAAACAGCAGCGCCAGGTTTTTCCCTGAGTATCTCAATGGAAAATATGTGAACCCGTCATCTCTCTCTCTCATGATCTCATAATGAAGGTTAATATTTAGAGGTGTGCCGATTCACTAAAAATCGATTAGTCGTGATGTAAAATGCTCCAAATCGATTCCAACTCATAAGTGTTCAAAATCGATTATTTATATTTATTTTTATTTATTTAAACATAAAATGCCACCGGACATTTTAGCGGACGGACCGCCGGAAACACAAGATGGCTTCCGCTTGTAGTTCAACAGCGCGAAATTCATTCAGTAGCTATAAGGCAGGCGTCTGGAAATATTAGTTTTTATAATAACATGAACGGAAACAGCCTGAGAAGATTTATTCGCTGTCTAAGTTACGTAAAGAAAAGTAAAATATAATGATAGGAACGTGCGTCAGCGTTTCCCCCGTTAACACTGCAGGTACGAGGAGACGAAGCCATCAGCTGTTGTTCCAAACAGTGAATATTTGAGGAACTGGGGCTTTCTGCTGTAATGCGGACGCTGGAGTCCAGGTAAGAACTTCTTAGACAGGTACTTGTAAGTTTACTGTCCTGAGGCTGATGGCAGCAGTGCTGATTTTCTCGTCTATACCCTGGTATTATTAGTTTACATTTATTTTATCAGTTTAACTTTTATTTCAAAACGTTTCCACCATTGTTATTAGAGCTACTGTTAGTGAATTTGTTAAAACTACTTTAATTGTGGGGAAATACGTATATATTATTTGATGGATTTTTTTCTGTGAAGCACTTTGTGATTTTTTCTGTGAAAGGTGCTATATAAATAAACTTTACTTACTTACTCACTTAAATTTGGATATATATTTTTTTTATTGTTGCTGAATAGGTGAGATCTTGTATTTTTCAAAAGAAATAATCTAGAGCTGCTGGTACAACAAAAACTGTGAAAGTTGTAAAGGATTTAGGTTAAAGGAAGTTTATCACTAGAGGAACTTTCTTCCCTGCAGATGTCAGCTTTTTGTACTATTAAGAGGATTTTATTATTCTAATGACTTTGATAAAGCAAATATTTTACACTTTAGTCGTCAAAGGAGCATCTTTGTTGTTGTTTTGTTTCTATTTTAACTCACTTTGAAACATCATTTGGACGTGTTGGTGTTATTTGTGGTTTCACAAAAATAAAATATATTTCATTAAATTATTTACATACCTCAATAATGGAAACTAAATGGATTTAAAAGGAGAAAATAGCTATTCAAGGAAATGAAGAAAAAAAATCCTAAATGGGAATAAAATGATGCGACAAAAAATGTAAAAATTGTTTTAAAATCGAATCGTTTTAAAATCGAATCGTAGCACCTGAATCGTAATTGAATCGAATCGTGAGGCACCCAAGATTGCACACCCCTATTAATATTATATAGTAATCAGAGTCCCGCGGAGCGCACAGAGCGGCACCTGCTGATGCGCTCAACTCCGAACTGAGTTTTTAGAAATTTCTATATGATGACTGGCTGATCGACTAATTTAGTGTCTAATCCTATGGATTTATGTGCTAAATGGGCCCAGTGTTATGCTACCAAAAATGTAATTATTATAATATTTCAAATTAATATGTGACGGATAAAAATAGATTATGACCGGATTTTTTTAAACCCTGTCAGTCAAAATGACGGAAAACTAAAAAGTCTAGCGCGACCTCTGCTCTGCAACAAATCTTTCTAAACATGTTAAAAACTCCAGCTGCATGTGAGGAAACACAGAACAGCCACAAGAGCATCCAGGTGATCTGGAAAACCCCTCACAAATACTGTTAGCAAAATCACAGTCAGATACTGGCTTATAATGATGTCTTATACTGTAAAATAAAATGGAAAACAAGAACAACAAATCACATTCAAAATACAAACAAGAGAACTGGTGGATTACCTGACGTCTTCTCCGGTCCACAGGGGTTTTCACGCAGAGTTCTCACACATCCATTGTGAACGGTTTCTGCCAAACGTTTCAGGTCATGTTCAGACTTCTCCACAAGTTCAGCATCACGAGCGATGGCATCCAACCTGAGTGAAAACATGTTTAGGAGAGAGTGAAGCATGTTCTTTTCTTTATAAGCCACTAGAAGAACCTCTGAAACAGCTTACCTTTCCAGTGGTCCTCCAAATTTTTTGTAGCTCTTGACAAACCTGTCAATAATTCATAGGATATTTGAATGAGAATATGATAGGATGATTATGTCACAAAAGTACTTGTGTGTGTGTGTGTGTGTGTATGGTGGGGTTCATTTACCTGCGGATCTCTGCATCAGTAAAACCTTTGATATTTTCCCGTGGAATGGTTCGAGGTCGTCCTCGTTTTTTTGGTCTTTTTTGGTCTGAGGCAGAGTCGCTGTCGGAACCAGAATATCTCCTGTTCCTGCTCGGCCGACCCTCTCTAGAGTTAAAGCTTATCTGTTGGAACAAACGGTGAAAAAGAACATCATGTTTCTCCACTGAAAAAGACTTAACTCTGTGTCTATAAAACATTCATTTGATCTAACTTATATTAGATTACATCCCACTGTAACAGACTACAGCTGACTTGTACCTGTTTGGCACAATTCCTCATTCGTGGTAACAAGTAAATTTCTTCAAGCTCCTTTTGTCTCTCTTCCTCCTCCATCCTCCTTCGTTGCTCTTCTGGGATGATGTCATCCCAACTCCGCTGACTTCGCTCAGAATCAATATCTAAATCCTCATCCTCCATCATGGAAAAGTTGGCAACCTGAGTAGGTCAGGTCAACAAAACATCTGTGTTTAATAAAAGCACGGCATTTTCAGAGAGTTTCTTCCTGTGTTTTCTGACCTTGAACTGAGATAGGAGTTCTTCTCCTACAGTGGAGGGCCCAGGGTCATTTTCCCGAGTCTCTGCCCTTTTGAGGATTTCATCAATGTCCATTTCCTAAACATCACATCAAAACATCACAATGAGATCATCACAAAATTCAAATAATGAAAGTTCAGTACAGGGTACTATGTGCCTTAGATTATTAGTCGGTCAGTACTACCAGAGAGGAAACATCTGATCCCAGTGTATATAGTATAAAAACAGAACACCAAATCAACCCCTACTAGAACGAGTTCAGATTTAATGTGACTCACTGACAGAGAGATGAATGGCTTGGCTCCAGACTAAATTCTGTGCATGAGAGAAATTGTTGCTCCTAAAAGTAAACCACCCCAAAAGTGAAAAAGGACTATCACTCATCTAATAGTTTATCTTAAATGGATTTCTAATAAACCTTTAGATGAAAAACTAACCTACGCTTCAATTACTTCAAAACACACAATTTACTGGACATTCGGATCATTTTGAAATGAAGCTGCGTTGTCATACATGAATCAGCCATATTGGATCCCCCTGGTCCTGCTATGCTGGTCTATTTTTGATGTTTGCTAGTAAAGCTTAAACTAAACTACAACACACCATCAATTCAAGTTTAGCAACACATACCTGAGGCTCCTGTTCTTCACCTTCAGGCTCCTTGAAAAGCTCCTCAGCACCAAATTTCAAAATGGCTGAGAGCTCCTCCTTGCTGAATGGCGCTGAACTAGAAGCAAAGAAACATACTTCAGTAAAATCCAATAATGTGTGTCTGTTGGTTGTTGATTTAGAAGCACCACGAGGCTCTATGAGGGCCACAAGTACACAAGGCAAAGTGTAGAGTGTGTTGTTACCTGGAGGGAGCAGCTCCAGTATGGAGGACCGTTTTTCCTGTGGTATCCATTCTTTGAATGACAAGGTGGTCCAACACCATTTTCTTTTTTGCCCTCTCGATGATGTCCTCCTCCACTGAGCCCTTCGTTACCAGTCGATAGATGTTCACCTGCCGATCCAAAAAACAAATGCTGAAATATACTACATTTTTTCTCAGTAGCTTTGGCGCATTTCTAACAACAGAATTAAAGTTTGCACAACAGTTAGTGCAACCTTCACAACCTGTAGTCATTTAGGCGCAACCTAGTGTCAGTTTCCTGTTCATTTCATCCAATGGTCACTGTTTTAGGACATGAAGCAATTGAGTTTGTAATAATATCTGCAAAATGAACATGATGAACATTTGCTTTTATCATGTCTGTCAAAATGAACTATACTTGTAGCGGCTGAATAGTCATTGTTCATACAACTAATAGTCTTTATGTCATTGATTGTGTCATTGCACACAATTGTGTTGATCATGTTGTCAAACATTTTGTACATTCCAGTTTCACAATCTTTAATGTTTCCATGAACATGTCCATAAATAACTTTTCTAAGGTGAACCTGATCTTACACTGAGTTAGAGGCTGTGTGAACATTTATTGCTACCAGTGAGACTCTGCTGTGGTCAGCCAGTGGTCTGCAGCACATGACAGGATGCTTGTGGAGTATCTTCCTCCCTACTCTCCATTTCTAAATTTATAGATATACAGTAGATATAGATAAATAGAGTTTTTCTCTTCCTGGAGGTCGAAGGTATATGACCAGAGTCCACATACCCAAATGACCCTGAGAGCAGCCATGGATGTAGCTTGTGATGACATCACAACAGAGTCCTGCAGAGGGTGGATTCAGCACTCAAGAAGAAACTTTCCTTTGTGCATTGACAGAGCTGACATTCACTGTGATGTAGATGGAAATATGTATCCAGACAGATGGAGCGTCTAGATGTCCATGACTGATCTGCAGCACCGTCTGTTTTACAGGATCTTCAGTTTCAAAACTACTACAGTCTGGTTCACTGAGACAAAGGGAGTCTATTCTTTGTAAATGTTTTTCATTCAGTTGAACAATGCTGTGAAAAGTTGTAAATATACTTTATAAAGTAAAGTGTATTCAGTGTCATGATCTTTCCTTTACTTCTAGTTTTCTAAATACCATACATGGTCTGTAACGCCGTCTGGACTTTACACTGGGCAGCACTTCCAGAGTATTCTGTCTCAATGAAAACATGACTAAACCATTGGACTGTTGTTTATACGATGCTGGTGTCAGAACTCGTCATTTTGACAACACTGACACTTTCATTGACATACAGACTTGCTTTTGAAGAACAAATGATCTATTTTGATTAAGAAATTTGCTTTTTGAAAAGGTGACTTGCTTTTGCAGGTTATCTATTATGTTTTGCAGTTTGCACTAATTGTTTTGTATATGTCTTAGCAATGGTGAAAACTTTAATTCTGTTGTGAGAAATGCACTAAAGCTATTGAGAAAAACTGTAACATGCAGATACAATCATATTATTAAAAACAACAAATAAAGAATCACATTAAAACATCAATCTATTTTGGACCTCAAAGTGTACTCCATTATAGTCACTTGTTTGTGTACTAGTCTTACTACTAGCACTGAAACAAGTCATCACACTGTTTGAATCAGTTGTGGTAAAATGATTGATGCTTGATTTAAACCACATGACTGCAGACCTCTCAGTGATCTGGTTAACCAGGGACAGCTACTATAACTAACAGAACAAGGACTGATGTTTGTGTCATTAAAACGTATTTCCTGTGGACAAATCAGTGTAAACAACGAGACCAGATGCAGCATGGCGAATGACTGGAGAAGAGAGGGAATAGTGTCTAATGTGGAGCTGTATAAGCTCTATGTCCTTGATTAAACTTGTACCAATAAAAACAACATGAATTCTGCTTTAAGATTCAATTAAATACATTTTACCAACACCTAACACAGCAACCATGAGTCATGAGACTTCTGCATTTCAAGGATTAAAACTTTATATATCCCAGCTAATGGTGAGAAATTAACCTGTCTTCAGACTGATTCAGAGTCAAATATTTCCACAAGAACAAAGTTTTAGATTGATAAATGACGAGCACAGAGCTTCAGGTAACTCCCTCACTCAGCTCTGAATACCTGGAGAGACTGTAACAAAACCTTCAATAAACTCCTGCCTGGTGTCTACTGACTGAGCAGAATGTTCCAGAGTCTGTAGCTCCTGCTAGTTTGATGCTTCTACCCGTTTCTGATGTGACTTCTTTACTAAGAGCTCATCTCATCACATGCATTTTTACAAGTTCAGTTGATAATGTTCTGACAAAACTTACAGAAAAGTTGTTCTCCAGTTGTTCATAAAGGTCCTCTGGGTGTAGTTCTGTCCTGAGCTTTGCACTAAACTTTGTGGTTTTTAATTTTCTGGTGTTTCAGTGAGACTTTGCCAGAGTGGACTGTATTTTTTTCTCTCTCTATGTGGAGGAGAGCTGAGCCCCACATAACCAGGTAACGAGAGATACGGTGGCTACAGTGGCCAAATTACTTCAGAAACTACTATGCATCTTTCCTTACTCGCTGATGATGAGAGCAAATTCTGTGAGATTCCCCGTTTTATACTGGATTCCATCTGGTTAGTGAAATTCCACGATTCCGTTCACCTTCTCTGCATCATGTGAATCATATTTTATCCATTGCTCTTATGAATTTTATTACCGTCATTCTTTTTTGATTTACTACTTTTATGCATCTTATTTACTACTGTTTTACATTTAATTTACTACTTTATGTATTTTATTTGATGTACTGGACCTGAGTGTCTGTTAATAAAGTATATAGGGCCCTAGTAATTTAGGACCTTTGACACTGGATTTAAGGATTACTTCTCATTTTTAAGGATTTTTAAGACCTTAATTTTGGAAAAGCAAATTGAAGACTTTTTAAGGATCCCTGTTAAAGCAACTCTTGTTCTAAAATGTTCCTCTGCTCCACTAGAACACTATATTTCTTTTTTGTAAACCTCTACAATTTAGCATGAGATCATTTGTTTAGTTTATGGTGTTTGTGTGTTTTGATGCCCAAATCTCACCTTTTATAATTTTTTCCAAAATATCATGTAAAGTAAGATTTTCAACCACATTTAAAATTAAACACTTTATAGCATACAGTGGGGCAAAAAAGTATTTGGTCAGCCACCGATTGTGCAAGTTCTCCCACTTAAAATGATGGCAGAGGTCAGTAATTTTCATCATAGGTGCACTTCAACTGTGAGAGACAGAATGTGAAAAAAAAATCCATGAATTCACATGGTAGGATTTTCAAAGAATTTATTTGTAAATTAGGGTGGAAAATAAGTATTTGGTCAATAACAAAAATTCAACTCAATACTTTGTAACATAACCTTTGTTGGCAATAACAGAGGTCAGGTATTTTGGCGTGGACTCTGGGCTGTGTCGGTCCCCGTCACCGTGTGAGTGACCTTACAGGCTACAATGATTTTTAATCAAAATAACGACGCGACATGGCACAGATCTGAGGTCTCTGTTTTTTTCTCCGCTCCGGTTTCTGGTCGACCTGTTTCATGGTTCAGGTTTCAGCTGCAGCGTGAGTTCTCTATCCGGTCCAGGAGGAGGCGTGTCCGGGGCACAGCTGAGTGCGGTGAGCACCCCGAGTTACTTCACGCACGCTGAGCAGAGCTCTCCGGGGTTTTTGTTTGTTTGTTTTCACAATTTGTTTCTCTGGACCAGAGACTCTGGACCATGTGAAGAAAATAATTCAGCCAAAAGCCGGCGTTCGTCTCAAGAGCGTGCCGGTCGGCAGACACGCCTCCTGAAAACCGGACAGTCCGTCCTAAAGCGGACGATGGCCACCCCCATTCCACATCAAATTAATAGTTTTTCGGCACACCTGACAAAAAGCCTCTCGATCATTGCCCATGACTGCCTTTAGCCAGCCTTGAAATAATGGGCATTCGAGCCAAATTTTGGAAAACTTACATTTTCCCCATTGTTTACGGTGCTACTTGCTAGCTTCTACATGAGTTATCCTGACACCAGCATGCACAATAAAGCTGTTGTGCGCATGTGCAAGGCTATCAACAGCGTTCAGGGTTCTGCTGTCCTGCCAGCACGATAAAAAGCCGTTTTTAGTTAAACGAATGGGGAAGGTTAAAATATTTTAATTTTGTGTCAGAAATTTACTACCAAGTTGGGATTTTTTTACTACCAAATGCAGTAATTTACTACCTTTTAAGGGCCTTAATTTGAGCACATTTCATTTACTACCTTTTACCACCTTTTACTACCGCACGGAAACCCTATCCTTACTGTATGTGTGCAGCTAAATTTGAGCCTGAGTAAAGGCCTATTCATACTCCACAAGAAGAAAGAAATTTGTTCTCGCTGGGGAGCTCAGAGAACAAGAAAAAAGTTTGTTTCGGCAGGAATCATTCATATCCTCCAAGAACTCAGCTGTCGAACTGCTTCAGCGACGTGTCAAACTGGTGTGCATATCAGGTGTGTGTATGTGCGGAGGGGAGGGTGTGTGTGTGTGTGCAGTTTAAAACGATTTGTCCTCGCTACTTGAGAAGGCATACGGGTCTACAGCGCAAACTCTCGCAGCCTGCCCTGGTCCACCTAGCGCAGGTCGATCCAGACCGTGACTCCTCGGGTCCGTCAGCACAAACCAGCACAGAAGGCACCAGAGAAAAATGTCAACCGCTACCCGCAAAACCACGCTCATCCTCCCTTTCTGACCAATCACAGCAGTTGTTCTCGGACATCCTGCAGAAAAAAGTTCGGCTCAGCTGATGTGCGAAAGAACAAGCCGTTAGCGCTGCTGAACTGGGTCAGATGTTGTTTGGCTCTAACAGGCTAACAGGGTGTGAAGTGGGGAAGCAACAATGTGTTGTTGGTGTTTACATTTGTTTTTTGTAAACTTTCTGAAGTAGTAAAGAAGTAATAAAGAAGTAATGCTGACCATGTCTCAGACAGAAATCTGAATATGAAAACCAAAGAGTGCGATAACTTTGTTGTACTGCTACACAGCTGCTTCGACTGACTTCACCTTCTCCAGCGTTAGCTGTTGTCTCTTGCTGCAACTCAACTGAGAGCTGAGCATCACGCTTCGTAAAGTGGTATCACAGTATTTTTATAAGTTTGTAACTGAAGTATCAGAACAATACTAAATTGGGGCATCACTACATAACGTCTATTGTGTGCTTTCACGGAGTTGCTCTAGGTGGCCGAAGCAGAAATCAGTTGTGCTGACCTGTCTTTTCTGTCCGATCCTGTGGGCTCTGGCCTGAGCTTGCAGGTCGTTTTGGGGGTTCCAGTCTGAGTCAAAGATCACCACTGTGTCAGCTGATGCTAGGTTGATACCAAGGCCACCAGCACGTGTAGATAACAAGAAGCAGAAATCCTAGATAGACAAGAAAACAAACTCTTTGAGCAACAGTCATGTTTCATTGTTACATTTCTTTCATCGTAGTATTACATAAAACTTACCTCTGAACCCTCTGCATTGAAATGATCCAACGCTTGCTTCCGCATCTCCCCTTTGATGGAGCCATCTAACCTCTACATAAATCAACATTAAAAAACATATAAAACAAATTCTTGATATTTGTGTAGCTTCTAATTTTATGAAAATATATTTGTCTCTGTGTCCAGTATGTATGAGGGTAAAAAAAGACATGATTACCTGGAAAAGGAACTGCCGGCTTCTCAAGTACTCAGCCAGAATGTCTAGCATCCGTACCATTTGGGAGAAGATGAGGACTCTGTGACCTCGCTCCTTCAAACGCACAAGCAGTTTATCCAACAGGACCAGCTTCCCACTACTGCGAATCAGTTGCTTTGAAAAAAAACAAAAAAAAAAACAGGGTCATTAGTTGTTCATCTAATTGAACACAATCTCATTTTAAAGAGAGCAGACAATGCTTTAAAGCAGGTGTGGGGAACCTTTTCTTTCTCTGGGGACAAACTATTTTAGAAAGTCCTCTGAGGACCACATTCCATGTGTAATGCCGGAGTGTCCAATCTTTTTGAGACGGGGCCAAAACCTCCAAGTCTCAACGGGCCACAAAAACTAGACTTTTTTTAAATTGAAAAATGCAGAATTGTGTAATTTGTTAAAAAAAACTTTTATCTGCTCAACATTAACTCATTCACTGCCAAAGACGACTAAAGTCGTCTTTTCAAATCCAACCGCTCGCTGCCAAAAACGACTTTAGTCGTCTTTTGCGTCTTTTGACGGAGCGGGCTAAATGACGTCCTCGGGCATGTTGTCAGTAAATATCACGCCTCTAACTTTAATTTTCACCTGTGTGTGTCGACCAATGACGACATGACCAGTTAGAGTTTCTGACTAAACACAACGATCGCCAGTCAAAATTGCCTCAATCAACTCCTGGCAGCCAGATCAACACACACACGGGTCGATCAACACTTATTATAACTTACCGTCTGCTCCGGCTCCAAAACACGGCATTAGAAAACAAAGAAAAGTTTGTTTTTGTCCGAGAAAAACTCTGATAAACCGGAAGTAAAACAGCTAGTTACCAAGCCGCTACTTCCTGTAGGACTTTGAAAATAAAACGAAGTATAAAAAAATCCCCAAAAACAAACAATGGGTGGATAAACTCCATTTAACACGAAGCAAGATCCGGGAGCCAGAACATATATACAGTACACATATATATCTATATACATGTATATATATATAAAATATGCTGTTTCTGCTACATGAAGCTTCTTTCCTCTGAATCCTCTCAACAGAGGCTGCCCTGAAAACGTTTCTCTGGTCTGGTCAACTCTGATTATTCATCCAAACTCAGACGGTAACTTTATCAGTCCTCATCTAATGGCCCTTCCAGTTTAGTCTGAACTCCTGTAAAGTGGCTCCAGATCAAACTTCATCATGACAAGAAATTCTGCATCAATGCTCTTTTATTTATAATCTCCATGAAGTTGTATCTTGCACCACTTGACCACTTATGCTGTGTTCATGAACTCTGATTCTGGCTTAGAAATATGAATACTGTCACTAGTTGTAGTTTTCTCTCTGTGATTTATAGTTTTTTTTTTTTTTTTGCAAAGCAAGCTGATAAAAGAGTTCAGAGTTGTAGGTGTCCTGGAGGCTGGTGGTTCCTCACTCTTGTTTTAGAGGCTTAAACCATCAATAAACACTTCCAGACGTATGAATCTCTGTGATTAATACTTCAGTAACCTTAGAAACTTGTGACAAAAACAATCTGAAGCAGCAAACTTTGTAAGAGTTAACACTTGTGTTAATCTCCAAACTTTGTGAAAAAAACACCCCAATACTGAAGAAAAACCCACATTATCCTCCCAAATACAACTACTACATAATCAGACGTTAACATCGTGACATATCACTAAAAATAAACTCTGTTAAAATGGCATTTTCTTCGGATGAGTAAATCTTGAGAAACCTGTAAAGCTTCAGCTTTGTTGAACAACTCGATGTCATCTGGAGGCTTGATGAGGTAGCAGTGGTTACAGCACTTCTTCAGCTCCATCATGATGTTCAGGAAGCCAGACGTGCTGCCTTTGGTACCTTTACTGAGAGCCTTGTAGTTCCTGGTTAGAATCCATCTGATCACACAACATAAATAAACACAATGCAATTAACAGTGTTGAATCACATATATGTCATGAACTTAATGGGTTTGGAACTCTGTACAATCAGCCCAAGAATCCAAGTCCCAAAGGCCTTGGTGATCTGCTCATTATGCTTCAACACACAGTATCAAAGTACCCAATCAACAGTCATGTCATTTACATTAATGATAAAAACATTTCCAGGCAGCCATGGGTCACGAACTACTTACTATACTTCAACTCAGATTTGTTCTGTGCCTGTTTCTTACCATTTGTCAATATTTCCCTCATATGATAAATGCATAAGTACTTGAATTAAATAACAGGAGTGTAACAATACAATTGGCTCATAACACAATATACAAGACGTTGGGTTCAAAAGAACAAATCATTCTGGGAAGAGTAGGGAAAAACAGGGTTTTTTGGAAACAAGGAGTCGGCCTTGGACAGACCCAGGTATCATTGGAGAATACATTTCACAACAGTCATGAGAATCCCTTAAATTCTACTAATGAGCTGAAAGAAGCAGGTTTAAAAACTCGGGCTGTTGCCCCGGTGACCCAGTCCCAGGTAATCTGCACAAGAAGAACTGATGAACTATTGAAGAAATGAGGCAATCTAATTCCCTCTGTGACTTAAGGATGCACTGATACCACACTTTACCAAACCAAGTGTGCCAGTATAATATTGAGTACAAGTACTTACAGTCGAGTACATGCTGGTGCAAAGTACCAACACTAAGGACCAATATATGCAACTGACTTGTCACAGTTTGGTTCAACAGAAAACAAACAAACAAAAAATGTGATGCTGAATGTAGTTTGGTTTTTAAACAGATAATGGGGTTTATGCACGGTCACTTCCTGGTTGCGATAGACTCTGCCCCTCCCTTCCGGTTCAACGCTGTTCCCACACAAACTGGACAAAATGGATATTTTTACCCGTTTTCTTCAAGACCTGCTGCGCATCACTGTGGACGATGTCCACCGGATTTTTGAAAAACACACAGAGACGTCTGTGAGCAAGCGGGTGAAGGACTTTAAGCTGTATATAACCAGCTTTATTCATGAAATTGAAGGTAATCTAACAGCGTTAGCTCGTAGCTTCCATCATCAAAAAACAGTGAGACAAATCTATATAGCCGTGATCGTGGGCTCCAACTGCTTCCCAACTTTCAACTTTCTCTGGTCTAGCTGTACGTTATCAAACACCAAGTCTTCATTCACCAAAAGAATAGTTGTTCCAGTGAAATAACACACGAACGGCGCCGCGCCTCCTCTTTTAGCCTCCTCCACTCGGCTCTTTGACTACTGTGCTGCAAAGTGTGGACTGCAGACACGGTGTGGTTAGAAATGATCACGTTTTCTCTTCTTAAGTTCACAATCCTTCCTTTTTGTAGTTATTTATTCAGTGGAAATGTGTGGAAACGGACTGATGAATTATATTCAGCTGATGCGGTACACAACGGAACACAGCAGTGTTCAGCTGTCGAGGCTTCAAGTCCGCTGATACTTATATGATGGCTTCATTTCTTAGTGCTATAATATATATATCATACTGTACTATACTATACTATTACTTGTTTTGATTATAAACAATATCTTTAGCTGGAAATGCACTCTAACTCTGGAAATCTTCACGTTTCAAATGGAACCGGAAATGGTCCCGCGAGTTAATTTTAAACCGGAAGTTCTACTAAGTACTCTGTGCATAAAGCCCATTCCCTGGAACAGAGTCAGAAAACAAACTATCCTAGCTGAAACAAGGAACACTGAAATATTACGTCAGGATGTGCTAAACCTACCAGACAAAGACATGCATAAGGCACAGAGGAGGGAGATTCAAGCTTTGTATGTGTCTTGTCCAAGGACACAAAGAAAATGTAAGCCAGCCGGAGCTGGGATCGAACCCTCCGGTTGCCAGACCGGCCACTCTACCAACTGAGCTATACGCTGCCCCAAGACAAAGTTGATTAAATGTATACTAGTAGTGTACATTGGAACAAGAAAGCTTTGATTATTTTAAAAGGCTGTTAGTAAAGTCTAGCTGCAATGCATTGTGGGCCTTGTAGTTTTACTGTAGCATAAAAACACTCCAAATCCTCAGACCACATTACAACACTCACAATGAATGAACGAATGGATGCCATCTGGACATTTCTCAAAACTAAAATAATTATATAAAGTTGATGGGGGGGGAAAGACAAAAATGTGAATTTAAGACATTGTTGAATATAACTTTTGCCTAGTAAAATAATTTAGATGTATTTAATATTAATAATAATAATTTATTTGATTTATATAGCGCTCTACATTCTTTGAACCTCAGAGCGCTTACAGGATTTAAAAGAAAGTTTTAAAAAATAAAATAAAAAAATCTAAAAAAATAAATAACTCAAAAAGCAATAGATTAAAAAAGATTAAAAGCTTTACTAAAAAGAAATGTTTTTAGTCCTTTTTTAAAGCTGCCAGCAGTAGGGTTGGGCATCGTTTGAATTTTAACGATTCCGGTTCCGATTCCAATTCCTCGTTTCGATTCCGTTTCCTATCGATTCTCGATTCCGATTCTTTCAAGAGGCAGGGTCCAAAAATTTTACATGTTTTAATGAACCATCTAACCAGAGCTCTTACTTGATGAAATAATCTGAACTTCCATGAATTTTAATTCTAATGAACAATAAAATCACCTTAATTTAGACAAAAACATGTTTTTACTTTTTCAAAAAAAAAAAAAAAGACTTGTAGCATAATCAGATTGTTTGTTTCTGACCAGAACTTCCAAACCTCCTACTCTCAACCCAAGGTTTAAAACTGAAGGAGGCTCTTTAATGGGAGACAATGAGTCTTCAAAATAACTGGAACATTCAGTTGTTTTCAATTCTGAACATGATCATGTCCAGGATGACAGAGGATCTACTCCAACACGCTGCAGCTTTCTGTCATCTGAAACTTCAATCTAGCTGCTGTCAGTAACAATAAAACAGATTTACAACATTAAAACTCTAAGCAGATTAAATAGTTCAGAAAAAACAAAATAATAATATTAATCTCACAACAATGTGTGTTTTAAGATTATTATTATTATTACTACTACTAATATTAGGTTCATTTATTTATCAGCCATATCAGGTCCTAGAGGGCTGAACCAGCAGCTTCTCATCTAGAGGACTTTAATTATTTTACAGTTTATTTGTTCAGCGTTCTGATGGTCAGGCAGGCTAATATTGAGTGAGTGTAGCTGCGTCTGACTGTTGCTCCGTGTGTGTTGATTTCTGCAGTGAGACATGAAAACTCACCTCCAGGTCGCGGTAGACTTTTTGGTTTTCCGTCATTTTGACTGACAGGGTTAAAAAATCCGGTCATAATCTATTTTTATCCGTCACTTATTAATTTAAAAAAATATAATAATTACATTTTCAGTAGCATTATTACTCTAACACCGGGTCCATTTAGCACATAAATCCATAGGATTAGACTCTAAATTAGTCGATCAGTCAGTCATCATAGAGACATTTCTAAAAACTCAGTTTGGAGTCGAGCGCAGCGCAGCAGCAGGTGAGGTGCAGCTCTGTGCGCTCCGCGGGACTCTGATTACCGTATAATATTAACGTTCATTATGAGATCATGAGAGAGAGAGAGGGATGAGGGGATCACATATTTTTCATTGAGATACTCAGGGGAAAACCTGGCGCTGATGTTTAATGCGGACCTCCTCGTGTTTGGAGTCCAGTTCTATGTGTGCGAGGCTCGCGGAGCAGATTTTGCTTGTCAACAAGCCTCCACAGCCTATGAACGCTACTCTGAGAGCGCATTACAACAGAAAGTGTAGTTAATCAATATCTGATCGCGCATTGAGCACCGGATTGCAAAGGGACGTTTGACCGGATCAGGTCTGACACCTGATGGCGGACCAGTGTTCTTCTGTTGCAGAGCGCAGGACGTCTGGATCACAGGTCTGCGCTCAGCAGCACAGAACCTCAGTCTGGACTGCAGGTATTAGTTGGTGGAGATCCAGCGCTATTTCTGCATCCTTGGTTCGAATTATTAGTGGGGACAATTCAGTTATTTCCTATGGACGGGCAGGCGCGCGCGCAAACCTGTCAGAATGACCGGCTCCCTTCAGATCTTTCCGTCAAAGTAAAAAAAAAAAACCCCGGTTAAATACCGGAAATTTCCGGTTAACGCGACCCACACCTTTAAATCCACCGTGTTGATGTATTTTAACGAGCTTCCTCCGGTATTTCCACGGTAGTTTTTGTTGCAGGACGCAAAGTTTAGATCACTGACGGAGTAAAGGTTCGGCAAATGTGTTTTACTTTCAATTTCGGCGCTGAGCTCCGGTACAAGGAGGGGAGGGGAGGCGCTGCACAGAGAGTCTGCAGGCTGCATTCAGGTGAACAGCTGTGAAATACGTTGTTCAGTCTTGACAGATGATGTTCTCTTTCATAGCATTCGTTTCGTGTCTCACTATGGGAACGCCTCAGGCGTGACCTCATCAGAAGCTCCTATTACACTCTGCCAGCCAGGATTGGCTGGAGGTAAGTCTGTCAGTGCAGACGAAGTCCAGGCCCCTCCCCTATAATATATATAGGGCCAGCTCTGCACTGATAGGTTATTCAAAAACCTCTTCTCGCTACGAGCAGAAGTTCCCTCCGTTTCTCCAGCGAGCTGTTACTTAGCACCTAGCTTAACTGTCCACAGACTTGAGCGCAAACTCTGTCGCCGGGCGCTTGGTACTGAGTTCGGTTCCAGAGAAGCTGCTCCTACCTACCGCTGCAAAGCAGAAGT